>JAQFYZ010004248.1:0-11470 GCA_034695085.1 Cylindroiulus punctatus | reverse complement strand
AATTTTTGGTGAACATTGGTCCAATGCGAGCCTGATTATGTTGTTCTTGTTACATTTATGTTGCTCTAATGGTACTCGAATACATTTAGTTTTTCTAGTGAACTTATAATTCTTTCCAGCACTGTATATACAGTATATGCGAGGAAAATAATTTATATGCTGGATCTGGTTTTAGCAAACTCGGATGGATCACAAACACCAAGGTTTTTTTAGAGAGCAATGGATTCTGGTGGTTTTCAAACTTGACATCACCAGCGGGTGCCATAAAGGAAGTATAGGGACCTTCTGCATGTTAAAAAGCAAACCTTATACCCACATGCATTGGTAAAATGATTCATCAGCAAAATCGTAGTAAGCTACACTGTATACATTACATGTAGGCCCCCATCACATCAAATGAATCTTCATCATTCAAATCATTTTAAGTCCTGTTTGATCGGAGTTACCATGATTAAACCATTGCTTCTCTATAGGTGCCTTCTTGACTGGAGACTGGGCACCTATAGGCACCTTTCTTGATCTACAAAGTATACTCTTACGATTTCACTGATTGAGTTTTTGTGGATTTTTTATGGTTCAGAAATGAGCCACTAGAGCGACTAGATGATGTGCGGTAGATGGGATCCATGCGACCGACCACTATACATGTATATAATTTTAATATGTACATGTACATGTATTACTGAAATTGTATGAGTTTAGATCAAGAAAATATAGCATACACTTAAAGAGCTAGCATATAATAAAATGCCCAAGTTGACATACATGTATGGTTCAAAAGCCTTATTCTTCAAGACATTCGATTTAGCAATGATGATGGGCCCACCCAAATGTGGTGTTGACTGCAGAATAGATTTCGTTGATGGATTACACTCCCTCCCCCACCCCCGACATAGGCCATCTCTACATGTATATTGATTGCACAGTACCGAATTCACTTGAATCGAGTTATAGTCCGTGCAACGAAAGACTAGCACTGGGGAATTGGCGGGATTTCAAATGGACCAATAGATTGCACGCACCTGATGCGATTATGCTTGCCAGGTTATTCCTACCAATCAACACAGACATTTGCATTGCCTTCACGTGCTTTCCTCGACGCTGGAAGACCTAATCTAGAAGCCGAATCGCTCTCATTGGTTATGGCTCAGTGCCATTCTTTAGTTGAACGGACTATAATTTCGTGCATTGCTACGCGCAGCAGACGCTCTCCAATTTTGCGCTTCCAATCTAGTAACCCCCTCGGTGACCTCATGATCCCGAACCAATGCTCTCATTTATCGACGTGGCCCAAAATTCGAAAGCCATCCGATCCGGCGGCGCCCCCGAGCGGCCGACCTCTGACCCTGAAACGGGGCTAAGCTGGATTTACGGACGCCGAGGATAATAATTCTGGTACCTGGCGATAAAAAACGGCCAGATCGTAATCGATGAGAACCGTCGAAACGAGTGCAAGGCGAGCGGGGGTGCCCGGCAAACCGGTTGACCCCAGGCCGGGTCCTTGATCCCTCGCTGCTTTTTTGGCGTTTTTTCGACAGATATTAATGCGCGCATATTGCACGGGACGATCAACAACGGCAGCCTCGTGGGTGGGGTGGACGGCCCTGACCCCCGACCGGGAACCGAGCACCCCCTTCCCTTCACATCCATCATTTTCCGAATCCATAAATTGGGAATCCCCCCCCCCTTCTTGGACATCACCAGTAAATACTGCAGTTGGCCATAATTGTGGAAAGATTTGCTATTTTGCAATATTTATCCTTCTTGGAACTGGCTCACAACTGGATGGTGCATGGCAAGCCGTGGTTGATCTAAAGTTGTTGCATGGAGTAGGACATCTGCATGCTCACGTGTCCAACGTTTTGCTAACCAGGGGAGATGCTGAAGTCGCCCTTCCAGTTCTTCAACACATGCATGCAACTCCAACAAATTCTGTTGAACTGCAGTCTGTATGTACAGCAGTTTCTGTTATTTTCTGCACGCCTTGTCTTTTGTTCCACTGAAATCCTGTTGGTTTTATAATGTGTGAGGACGAGTCGTGGATGCTCTAGAGATGCTGGAGTAGGAAATCTGCATGCACACGTGATCAACGTTTTCCTAACCAGGGAAGATGCTGAAGTCGCCCTTCCAGCTCTTCAACCCATGCATGCAACTCCAGCAAATTCTATTCATGAACTGCAGTCTGTAGTTTCACTTATTTTCTGCACTTTTTGTCTTTTGTTTCACTGAAATCCTGTTAGTTTTACGATGTTTGAGATTATCTTACTCAATTCATGCACTCGGCAAAAGACACTTTGGATATACCGGTACAACAACAACAAAATATAATGTGACCTGCTCCAAATGTGCACACCATACTGTATTTATATTGATGCATGGAGAGAGTATGGTGCATCGTGGACTAGAAGGGGTAGGGGCAGACAACTTGGACCTACATGTACATGCAAACCTGTATACATGTATACTTAACTGTGAGTATTTTGACGTGATTAGAATTGGACCAAATATGCCCTAACTGCTTCAATGTCAATTCTGCGTATTGTGAAGAATGGGCGTCCTATGCAAATCGTGTTTTGTATCTCAAATTTAATCGTGAAATTATGCAGGTATAGTTGCGTGTTTTCCTGACGAATTGCCCTATATTGTTTCCGATTGTTTCCCGCGCCCATTATTTCTTTTTTTTTTTTTTGGAAAAAAAACGAAAGGTTAAGCGGGCGTGAAATTCGTTCGTTTTTTGTTCTTGCTCGCACCTTCTAAGCGTGTCATTTTTCCACCGTTTTTAATTATCTCGGCACGCAAATCAACACGGTAGGCTCGCGCTGTCCGTCCAGCACGCAAAAATCTGAAGCAAAAAAAAGCGATTTTATGGATGCCCCCTTTCTCGAATGCTGGGAAAACAAACGCCGGAAGTGAAACGTTCACACGTGACATTTATTCCCCAAACAGTTGCTAATCATTGCAAGTAATTTAAACATTTAATTTTAAAAGTAATATGGAATAGGGACAAAATACATGTACGTGTGTTTTGCACGAAAGCATCCCACCCGAAGGCCACCTATCATAAAAATGTGAGGAGTTGACGAATTTGAGGGATAGCGGTGAGGAGTTGGGTTTTCAAGTCTCCTAACCAGGTATTCCATGTCGCATGACACGGAAACATCAACTCCTCACAGCTAATCCTCAGATTCACCAGCTACTCATGCCCATTACTTTTTACGAAATACGGGTCTGTGTCCAATTAGATAAAAATCGATCAGGGCCCTGAAATGGGACCCTGGGTCTAACTTCATAAAAAAACGAGGAGTTGCAAGAGTTCATGAATGTGAGGATTAGCAGTGAGGATTTGTAGTTTTCAGGTCACGTGATTTGAATTGAGTGATACTGGTTAGGAAACTTACAAACCTCAACGTCACCACACTATCCCTCAGATTCATCAACTCCTCTCAATTTTTATTGGTTGAGTCAACCCAAAGCGTAGGGCCCTAATCCCAAATTAATAAAAAACGAGGAGTGTGAAGAGTTGATGAAAATGACGGATACAGCGAAGTTTCAACGTCCACCATCCATGTCATGTGACATGGAATGATTCTTTTTTTAGGAAAGTCGACAACTTCAACTTCTCTTACATGTACATGTAGCTGTCTCTCGGATTTGTCAACTCCTCTAACTCATCTCATGTGCGGCAGTTTGTAGCTACAGTAGGTGTGCTGTACATGTACAGTATGTAATGTATAACCCAGACTTTACATAATGTTGAAATCCAGTTTACATGCATGAAGTCACCTCCCAGCCGAGATGGTGCATAATTTCCAAGTTGAAGAAAACTTGTCTGCCATATAAATACATGTACAGTATTTACTGTTATTTTGGCGTTCTAGTTAATGGGGCATTATGGGGGTGTTTAATTTTGGAGGAAAGAAGGCCATTTCTGTCATTAATTACACGGTCTTCCAATTTTTATGAGGAAGAATGTTACACCTTTTCGTTTTTAGAGTGTAAACGCCAGCGCAAGTTTTGTTTTTGGGAACCTAAACTTCTCGACGCTTTCCAACATGGCTGACCGGACCATAAAGTTTATGGGCAAGGAAGAAATTCCACCGAAATTCAAACTACAACTCTTGTTTCCCGGTAACGTAGTTTCACCCAAATTCGCCGGTCGGTTAATTAGCGCCACCATTAATTTGGCGGGTTTTCGCCGTGTCGGTCTCGACTAACTAATTGCCCGGGGAGGTCAAAGTTCGCGGCTGGTCGGGGGCGCTCGGACATCAATTTGGCAGCGACGGCCATGCAAATGAGGCCAGGGGAAATTAATTAACGTCGTGTTTCGGGTTTGTTTCCTCGGAAATCACCCCAGTTCCTAAACGAGGTCTTGCCCCCTTTTTCTATGGAACAACAGGTAAATTTACACATATCTGGAGTTCTGAACAGTTGATTAACACACGGCGTTCATGTGAGTGTTCTAATTTAGAAGATGTGCTGTTGCATCGTTCTGCTACGTCTCGGGGCGTTCAAATATATGTCACACTGTTCGACTAGTTTTTGATTTATTGGAAATTGATATGTTGTACGTAAGAACTTGCAAGTGGTTGAACATGTAACGAGTGGTACTGAAAATGACGGTTTTGGGATGACGTCCTAATTGGGGTTCCTGGTGAGAAAATGTTCTTGTGGAAATGCAAGGTTTCGATATACGTTTTATCACTATGGTTGTATTCATCTTTTTGAAAGTGTTTCAATGTGTTACAAATAGAAACGTGTTCTTGGACAGGAATTTGCACGACCCATGATACCGTCCTCATGGAATGTACATGTAGATCAAAACTGGACCGAGGAGTTAACTTGTTAGGTCAGGTGTGCGTTGAAGTCTGAAGTGACGTTCATGAAATCATTGCAAGTCCAGTCGAAATTCAAGGATTTTACAAGACTTTATGGATTTCCAATGACTACAATGGAACTTCTTCCTGACTTCATAGGCATAATTGAAACTTCAAGCAGGGTCTTCTGAGCAGCATTATACGCGGATACACTGAGCTAAGCTTATTTGATAGGCCCCAGGGCAGAGTTAAGGACGGGGGCGTCATGTGACCTCAGGGGCTTCCACCAGACATCAATGAATTCAATGGGACTTCAGGGACTTAATGATTTCCGTGTTAAGTATGGATTTGACGTCTCAATACTGTTTGAATTTCCATTGAAGTTATCTTGTTTTCAAAGTTACTCATATTTTTGACTATATAAGCAGTTAAGGCAGGTGTATTTTTGTCAGGAAAGCACTTACATGACATTCCTGACTTCGTGTCCTGCAGGACATTATCACTACCTGCCAAATTTGTCTTAGACAGGCAATTAAATTAGACGTTTTAGTCTAATTTGCATGCATGGCCATCGATTGTTTGTCACCTGCAGCATGACAACACGAAGACGAACATGTCGAGAACGTGAGCTTGACATGTTTTGGATGTTCCAATCGTGTTCCGCTGGTCAAACGGAGAGGCTGACCACCTGGGCCATAAAAACGTGCAATCGAGATTTATTTAATTGATTTAATTAGAGTGTTGTGGGGGAGGGGAGGGGGCTCTCGATGGCAACTTTCGCTGTGCTCTCAAATGGACACAACCTTAAACTTGAAAAATACCGATTACTGCATGCTGGGATATTGCTGGCATGCGTGGTGCGTAATTGCGAGCGGACCCCTGGCGGGTGGCCGATGGCCGAATTTCTGTTAGATTGGCATTAATTGCTAGAAGATCCCAGCGCAGATAAAAGATGGCGGGGGCGAAGCTGAGCAACTTTTCGGACAGTCGGCTTTGGCTTTTGAAAGACACGCGCTGCAGCATGGCCGATACCTGCAATTAATACTTTTTGCAGACAACTTTTGCATCCTTCTGAGATTCTTATCCAGATCTGGTGATAAGGGGCTGTGCATAAGCCAAGTCCATCGGACAACTACCTCCCCACCCCCTTTAGGATCGACCATATACCCCCTTAAATAAAACCTAGCATGATTTTTCAAAATAATCCTAATATAAGCCCTACCCCGTAAATAAGACCTAGTTCAGATCGTCAGCAAGACGGACGGACGCCTTCAGTTCGTCTGTTGTAACACACCATGCTGTGAAACCCAGATTTATTTATAACTTAGGTAACCTTTTTTAAATTGCTATTTATTAAAAAAAAATTGTAACCTTATAATTCTGCCTGCATGGTATATACTGATGTACACACAGGAGGAAACTGATTTTGAATTCCTGCCATATCATGCACCACACCGTTAGATTCCCTACAATTACCTTCCGGTTATAAAGGGAATTAAATGCAAAGCCATTACTGCGTGCTTATTATGCTAATTATGCCGTTCTTTACTTTTTCAGTCTTTCGGAAATGCGATTCGGGGGACTTGAGCGGACCAAACTTCGGATTCTCGAAGGTAAAATGAAAAGAAAATTCACGTATTTATCGTCTACAATCTACTCTACTCACCCCTATATCATCTTCCTATACTCGATAAACAGAGGCCAAGTAGTACTTTGATATGTCTGGGAAACCGGTAAAAGTCATGTAAATTTGTTTTGTCATCGTCTTAATTAGAGGGGGTAGAGCGGGCAAATGCTGATAAATGAAGATCAAATTTGAAGGGGTTGGCCAAATGCTGTTTTATAAAATTTTGGACTAAATCCATCATTTGTGTATGTGTGGGGCTAGGAAGGAGGGGGGGGGGGATGGGGATGGTCTGAAAATTCCGAAAAAGTGTCGAAATATTAGTTGAACGTCGTTTAGCACCTCGTTATATTGGTCTTGAAATTCGGTACAATTTGTCCGGAAAACCTTGAAAAGTTATGGGAATTTATTTGAGGACTTCGTCAAACACCCTGACTGTATCAATAAATAACAGCATCATGTTCACGTAACACTAAAATGTTAAATGGTGCATAAATTGAGTGGTAGTTAACGTGTCAAAATCAAATCCCACAAATTCAACCGCTAATGCTTCCTATCCACTTGTAAGTTTTGTCTAATTTTAAATTTTTCTTAATTTTTGCAAAAAAAAATTATCGAAAATTAAGAGAAAATCTTAAAATCTTAAGAGGCCAATCTGAAAAGCAGCATTAACAAAATTAAGAAAATTAGGGCGGAGCTACAGGCAGTGTTACCAGATACTGCATGCATTTACAGCGGATTTTCTCTCTTGGTGGCGCTGATCATACTTAACAAAATTAAGAAAACTAGGGGGGAGCTACAGCCAGTATTACCAGATACTGCATGCATTTACTGCGGATTTTCCCCCTTGGTGGCGCTGATCATACTTAAGAAAATTAAGAGATTAACATGTGGGTAGGGTTAGAAAATTAGGACAGTCAGCGAAAAACCCAAAATTAAGCCAAAAAATTACAGGTGAACAGGAATTAAGCATAAGATGATAAAATTATAGAGGGTGGGGGTAACTCCCTAGGCTAAAACTCCCCTCAACGGACGTGCAGCCTAAAGCGCCAGGGGCGGAATGCATTCGGCCAATTGGAGCCCAAACCCATTGACTCAACCAAGCCTGTGAGTATGATTGGTCGCTTCAGGGAATCGATCGTTGTCGGGCTCGCTCTCGGCCAGCCAAATGAGCCAATGGGGGTCAAATGCAAAATATACCCGGGGCGAGTAGATCACGTTCGGAAGTCACGAAAGCAGCCCTTCGTGCCCGATAAGGAGCTCCAGATAAGGCTTGATCGGGAAACTGCACTTCCTGGATGGCCCCTGCAAAAACCGCCATTAATTGGCCGGGGATAAGGCAGATTGGAGCGAGATAATCTGGCATTCTTGCGCGATAAAGGTCGCCGCCGAAATCACGAAAAGCTGGGAGAGGTCGCTGCGTTTTCGGGGTTTTATTATCCCCCTTAATCGGGCGTTTTAATCCCCCGTTTCGGCGCTAATGAGCCTCGTAATAAGCCCATCAAGGCCCCCAATAACGCCGCGCGAACAGGTGGGCTCCCCCTGGTGGCATGGCCGAAATCGGAGTGGATTACGACACCACGTGCAAATTTGACCATTCGTTGTAAGTGCAGGAATGCCCAGCTTTAAATAGATTCACTTTTAATTACATCGCCATTAATCAGCTTACGTATACACTGTATGTGCTTCACATTTCCGTACACTGTCATCTGACCTCAGCTATAGACCCCGTTCATTAATTGAACGAATTCATCAATTGTTCAGATTTGCAAAAAAATCGCCTAAAATCCATTTAGTATTCATAACATTTTCATGAAAATATCGTAAAATTCGACATTTTTCCGGTACATGAGTATGAGAGGTTGAAAATAAACGTTTACCAAATTGCCCAATGGGCTTCACGTTCACAATTGCAGACGTGATGTTTATCATTACTCTTACTTCTGAAATAGCCTGAATTCTCTTAGTAATGTTTTTAGTTTATCTATTTGCTGTTTGCAACCATGGCCGTAACAATGCAAATTATCCAATAATAAAAGTATGCTTTACATCTTACCTTGAACATGTGTCATGCGTGTGCTTTAAGCATATTTTCGTTCTAAGTACATGGTCCGGTCCGCATTAGTATGTAAAATTGAAGCATTCCTGTACACTGCTTAAAAACAAAGTATTGAAACAGAAAATGTTAAACGTCATGTTAAAAATGGTCAAAAAATGTCAAAAGTCATGTTACACAGCAGTAAACAAATGTTAAAAGTTCATTTTCAACCTCTGTTACCCATTTACCAGAAAAATCTCGAGGTTAACGACATTTTCATTAAAAAAATTCCTCACTACTAATGGATTTTAGACGAATTTTTCACAAACCTGATCTGAACAAGTTATGAATTTGAATTCAAATCTTCGATTCGAAGAATGATCATGTAGGGTTATACTCCATGGTATTTTTCCAGCCTACTGCCATTTCGCCATAGACAAAATGAGTGATTCCAGTGATTGCCTGCAGTCAGATATGTGATAAAATGAAAAAATTACATTTTTAGGTTAGTATAGTTTAGAGTATACAGAATGCAACAAAAACTAGCCCCAAAATGGACCTTTTATTTGGGCCGCATTTGACCGCAGGCAATCACTGCCAGCTCACGAGCCATGCAGTGAAAATCACTTTCTCATTGCATCCATGATGGAAGAAGCAAAAACTGGAAAAATTCCATGTGACATAGCCATAAAAATGTGATCCATCGAGCAGAAATATTGAGAACATTTGGACAGGGTATATACTGTCGTTTATCTAAATGCATTTCTGGCTTGGTTTTGTCGCGTTGCTGATATCTAAAACGCTTTTAGGTGTCTTTTTTTCATTTGGGGCATTTGCATTTTTAAGGATATATGGCAAGGTGGTCTTGGCAGGGCAACAGGGCTTGGTAAACCGGAATGCATAAATCTGTCAAAGTTCTAGTTTTTCGCTCTTTGTAGGCGAAATCTCGTCTCGCCAAGGCGCAGACGTCTCCATTAAAATGCTTGATTTTATGTCCCTGCACAATGACTTTTCTCGTTCATTTCGTTTTTATGATTATTATTTTTTTTGGCGAAATCCGGTCGATTATTAAAAGCTGTCTGTTTTGCTTTGCAGGCCATGAGCGGCTTTCTCATGATGATGACGCAGAACGGGAAACTGCTCTACATTTCCGACAATGCTGCCGAATACCTGGGACACTCCATGGTAAGTCCCCATACATGTAGCTTCCTTTCTTTCCCACAACTTGACCTTTGACCACCGGTCACTACCACACACGGGCAGCGCGCTACTTGTGGTCGCTCTAACAGACACGAATGCGGAAGTACACGTGATGGCTTGGCAGATGGACTGACAGTATTGAGCTGGTACTCGCGGAATTTGGGAGGGTAGGGGAAACTTGTTTTTTGGAGGTGATTTTGCTCGACATCATTGGCGATTTCATGCAGCGGGATATGAAATAGCGCCTGGAGATGGATTTCGAAATAACAAGATGTTAAAAGTAATAATTTCACACATGGAATACATTGCTGTGAGATAACGACTGGGACTGTGGAATTGAAAAATTGTGTGTAAGGACAGTTAACGTTTCAGGCGATAAAATAGACCAACATCGCATAGATGGGCCGTCTGCTTGAGTGCCTCCAAGGGGTGGAGCCAAAAGCTAGCAAAGGACCCATAAATTTGGCAGGCTATTGGCCAGGGTAATAAGCGTCAAGCGTTGTCAGCAACGTTGGTGATTAAAAACTGTATTTAACTTCAATAATTCTGGTACCATGGGCGATCTGGTGCGGGTTGTGGTCTGGCTATACCGGATTCGATTCGTTTTTTTTTTAAATGGAAAATATGCTGCAAACCGGCTTTCCGAAATGGTCAGTTAGACACCATATGCGATAGAGGTGTAGCCCAAAACAATGTTGGATAACTCTGCAACGCCGTGTGGGTTATGCATTCCAACCGAGTGCTTGGGTTCAGGTTTTGGGCTCCGAGCATGTGGTGGGCCAAGTTTGTGCAACTCTGGCAGTTTGTTGAAGATGTGCATCGTGTGTCGGTCAGTTTGACACCATGGACGATTGGGGTCAAGTGTAAAATGCGCGAGAAGTACACCGCGACAGACTGCGATCCGGGTTTCAGGAACCGTGCATTCCGCACGTCGATTTTATTGCAGTCTTCGTAGCTTATTCAGAATGTGTGCCACTGGACCGTCAGTTTGACACCACGGATGGCGGGGGTCAAGCGCGAAATGAGGGAGAAGAACACTGCGACAGGTACCAAGTCGCGCTACGGTGTTCCCCAAAGTACCTCGAATTTTTTCGTGGTGCTGTTCGTGCTGGACCACCCCAGCGATGTCAGCACACCAGGGCAAAACGAGTTCTTGAACAACAACGGCTGGCCACCCTTGCCGGGCGAGGACCACGCGACTTCCGGTACCGGCGTCAGCCACTGCAGACGCGAGGTTACCATAGTTCACCAGGTTTTGCAAATGGCGGACGCTTCCCACTTCGGCCTGGTAGGAACCAGCGGGGCGAGGGGAGCGTCCATCCCATGATCCCATCCCCGGGTGACTGACAGATTACCAAAAAACTGACCATCTTAACGAGCGATCACACTGGCAGGGAGAAAAAACTTGAAGCTGAAGTTTGAAAAGCACTCATTATAAAGTCGCCGCGTGACGCCCTCTTCAAGTGCATCCCTAACCCTTTCTGCTTTTTTTGCACGTGTTTTTACGGCCGGGAGATGGCGCGCTGAATTCCAACGCAATCTGACAGCACTGCCCTCGATGGAATTTCAGTTTTCGCGTACTTTTTTACAAATGATCGAAGAGACCACAGGATTTCGGTCGTTATAACCGATACTCCCTTTTTAATATCAATCAATGCAGACCTTCGATTGGTATCTCCAGTGTCCAAACGCCAAATAATGCTCGACCTCTCTTCAATTCCCATATGGAAAAGAAATGTATTTTGAAATATATTGTGGGAAATGTATTTTGAAATATATTGTGGGAAATATATT
>JAQFYZ010004247.1:0-11478 GCA_034695085.1 Cylindroiulus punctatus | reverse complement strand
ATCGCAAACAGGAAATGGCATCCTATTGGTTGAACGGCGGCCATTTTTGTCTTCTCTCGTTGATTTGACTATAGTATGAATTTTAATTTTTTGGTTCCAATCTATCTAGTGTAAATTTTCTATTTTGCCAAAAGGGGTCCTGACCCCT
The DNA here is from genome assembly GCA_034695085.1 of Cylindroiulus punctatus. Taxonomy (NCBI): domain Eukaryota; kingdom Metazoa; phylum Arthropoda; class Diplopoda; order Julida; family Julidae; genus Cylindroiulus; species Cylindroiulus punctatus. Next base: position 11,330 of record JAQFYZ010004247.1, on the reverse strand, counting down.
GGAACCCCACTCTGGATCCGCCACTGCTGTATCTGGCACTGTCTCCATATGGGTTTGAAGTGTACTGTGTGTGACCGTCGTTTATGATCGACCCTCTTTATCTTACTTCCACTAACAGGTATTTGGATGAAGCGCCGTTGAAGCTGTTCTTTATTTACCAGTCCTTGTTTTTTTTAGGAAATGGCCGCAATAAAGATGTGAAAGAGGCCTGTTGTTGGTTTGGTTTTCATCGAGTAATTGTTTTCCAGCAGCTAATCCGACTATACTAAATGGTAAGCGAAGCGACTTTTAATCCTCGGGCTTAATATAGGCGCTGATAACGGCGTGCCCGCTCGTTCCTCGGCTGAGAAATGTCGATTTCCAATTCGGCAATTTTTGAGCATTTACTTTTACTTTTCGCCAACCAGTGTTTTATCCGATTTATCTCAGGTTCAGTTGACGTTTTCTTGTTCAACGAGAAGTATCCTAACGAAAACCACGAAGAAAAATCTGGATTTGTATCTAACTCGATGCAATGGCAGGACTCGGACAGTAAGTAATGGCTGCTGGAAGTGTACTTACTAGTACAACCTGTATACCTCGATATTTTGTTATATTTCTCAAATGCTAACGTACAAATTCCTGGCAGAAAAAATGCTTTTTATTGGAGAATTTTCTAACCACGTTATCACCAGTGGGTGTGAGATTATAAAGCTAATTTTTGAACTGCGCATCCAGCTGTAAAATCATAGGGAATCATATGAAAATTCGATTATGTTGGAAATTGTTTTCCAATAAATGATCTGTTTTGTTATCAAGCATTCCTACCAAGAGTGGGACGTTGGTATTAGGGAAAAACAGTTGCTGATATGCAAAGGCAATGTATTAACATTATGTTTATTTACTCGCGTAGATTTAGCGCTGATCAGCTTTCTTGGAGCCCGCAGTAAGTTGGGGGTTATGCAATTGGAAATGTCTGGTATTTCGGATAAAATTTTATTTAATTGCTTACTCGTGTTGTTGCCTCGAGTAGGCCTACTTCGTTATTCTTTAAAGATTTTATAAACCGGCATGAACCTTCAGTTCAAATCTTCAATTAATTAACGCTCGCCTTTAGATTTTTCTCGATTGAAGCCGAAATGCATGGCACTTCGAAAGAGTGTTTTTGATTAATTACTTCTCCTATGAAATGCCGGTACCTAATCTGCGTTAATTGACATTTGCAAAATCCAAGATATGCGAACATGCAGCCGAGGAAAGCTACCGTACCCGAACTCAGTCCGGGGGCGCGGAAAAACATGCCGTTACTAGGAATGGGTCCGAAGCCGAAAAAGGGGGTAAGAAGGCGGGATAACTCGAGTCATTTTATCCGAGAAATTCGGAAATTGTATAGTTAATTGCGTTTACTTCTTCGTCGTAGTTCTACGAGGATGATGAATCTGATCCCAGCAATCAAGATTTATACTTTAGTCAGTCAATGTTTGGAAAAGATGTAAGTTGGATCGATGACCAACAACCGCCTGTCGTATTCTTCTGTGCGTCTCATGAATTTTCTTTTATTACAGTCATTTGGATCCGCGTTGTATGGACAACCTGGAGGGAGTTTAGGTGCTTATGTCGACATTTATGTCTCATCTAATAATATCCCAATAAGTTTCTGTTTTGGAAGTCTAAATTGCTTCTTTATAATATTGACAGGTATCAGCAATCTGGGCGTGCAACCGCCGCGAGTGATGAGCGGTCAGCACCTGTCCCGCGGCTTCAACTCCACCTCCATATCGGGCCACGTGACGCCCACGAGCACGGGCATGCAAAATTTTGGCAACAACATATCGAACAGCTTGCCTCCGCAGCAGCCGTCTCCCAACAGGTGTGTTAGTCCGCCTCGAGTCCATTTCATCTTCTTAGTCCATTCTTCTCTCCCTCACGTTCTCGCCTTCGGGGCATCCCATTTCTGTCGGGACAAGAACTAAATGCCTGAATTGTGTCTCTAAAAACTATCTTGAAATTATTTTTCTAAAACGAGCAAAACGTTTGGTCAACGTGCCCGAATGTAGTCTCTTAAATTATCAAGAAACGATATCAAAAATCGATGCCGGGTATCCCGTTCAGTTCCCAAACATTTATAGCAGATATTCGCCGTCATAACTGTAATTGCGCGATTTTGTGAATATTCTTTCCAAATTTCCCAAAAAAATAATGATACTGTCTAAGCAGCAGTTTCTATTCCACGCCTATTAAAAGCGACGTTATCGTTGTGAGGCGCTCGGGGAGAGTCCCGCGCGTTATTTCTTCTAGTCACCGTTCTCTTTTACACGCAGTAATCTAACCGTTAGAAATATTATGGCAATGAGTTCCAGAGGAATTCAGGGACAACAAGTTGGGCGAGACTCGAAGAGGTCATTTCCTGCCAATATGAAGTTAGTTGTAGATATCCCCCACTCGTTTATCCAATTCGGCCCGGTTTGAGATACCAAATTTAAAACGTTGCCTTTTCTTTTCCGATTTTATTTCTTTTTTCCCGACGACAGCATGGCCAGTTTCGGATTGGGGCACGGATCTCGAGGGTTTCCGCAAGGGATGATGTCCGGAGGACTCCAGTCTTCTCTAGCGACTTCGTTCCTCGGAGCCGGTGGTGAGTCTGCACTCGATAAAGGTCAAGGTTCGGAGGCGTCTGCTGGCTATAGAAAGCTACCCGACAAAAGCTACTCACAGCTCGTTCAGTTGCATTTTACTGAAACATTTTAGCATCAATGGTTCTTAGTGAGGCCTTTTTCCTTCGTGGTTTATCCCAGCAAGTTCTGTTAACGGATGGAGCGCCCCGTTAAGTGGGCCGGAAACACCGTGCCTGCAACATTTGAGATTTTGAAAATTACGTCCTTTTATTATAATTGTTCACCCACAGTCCAGTTGTTATCACCTAGATATTGCTAGAAGAACAATTCGCGCTCCGTGGAAAACTTGCTTCAATCTAATTCTCCGATCTTGGGACATTTCGACTCGATAAAATGAAAACACTGAAAATCCATCTCTATTAATCACTGAAAACACTGAAAATCCATTTCTATTAATCACTGAAATCACTGAAAATCCATTTCTATAAAACACTGAAAATCCATTTCTATTAATCACGGAAATCACTGAAAATCCATTTCTATTAATCACTGAAATCACTGAAAATCCATTTCTATTAATCACTGAAATCAGCAAAATCGTCGCAGGCAGGGCGCTTTCTGACCCTCTTAAAGTCAGGCTGAGATCCCAAATACACAATATGCGTCTCCGTAATCGAAAAACGAAAGAATTCATTTAGCGCTGGAAGCGTGCGTTCGGTTCCCCAATTTGTTTATTTTGTGTTTCAGCCGGCGACACGCCTCCGTCGTTAGATCTCTCAGAGTTTCCTTCCTTAAGCAACCGAGGGCGCCAAGATAGCAGCGGGGTTGGATCCCTGGCAAATAACTCAATGGCTGGGAGGGCTGCTTACGGTACACCTTAAAAATATCAATGTGCCTTCGTAGTGAGACGCCCTTAAACACCCTTTACCCCTCGCATGCGATTGCTGCTACCCGATGCAAATAGTTAAATCTCGCTTCTACTTTCGTTTCTTGTCGGAAAAACAGTCGGAATGGTCAAACAGCCAACTAACGAATCCACGGAGTTCCAGATCCACAGTGAAGATTTTCCCGCATTACCCGGTTCACAAGGTAAAACTTGTAAACTCGCTGATGTTCGTTGTAAATCAGGGCTACCCGTGTTTCATTATCCTGTAATCCGAAGATGTTCCTGGCATAATTCTACGAATATTCATTATTGATAATCTGTGTTTTTTTGAATATTGTTACCCTGTATTCCCTTTATTACCGTAATTACCATTGGCAACAATTATTATTATATCTACACCGATTGTTCGTGGAAATGATGGTTGAAACTTGTTCTTTGAAAACTCCATAATTTTCGTCGGAAATGGCATTTTGTCGTAACATTTTCTTTTTCTACCTCTTCCATTTAGCGCAAGAATCTGTTAGCAGCGATTCTTCTAGTAAACTGGTAAGTATTAATCCAATTTAACGTTTCTTCAAATCGATAACAGATTCACTAGAGCTCGGTTTGTAATAATTTTTTCTTTGATTTGTTTAACAGATATCGAGTGCAAATGCAGGTGAGTTTGATCATTTAGCAATGGTAATGGGCAAAACATTAGTTAGTTATCCTGTCTGGGTTACGTCTTTGTTTTTGGACATAAAAAAGTGTCTTAGAAAAATATGACATCCACATAACGCAGTTTCCCTGAAATTGAGATCATTTGGAGGAAATTTGAGGAATAATTAATGTTTGCCCAATACCCGGTTTTTTTATGGATTGGTTATTTCCGGATAGTTACCCTTCGCTTCGACAATTTCAGAATCATCGAAGGACAATAGGTATCCGGGGGACAAGTCCGCCTTGCAAGGGACGAAGCGCGGGATTCAGACGTCACCGGATGGTAATTGATCGTCGCAATCTCTTAAGTTTCGGATTCAAAAACGAAAAGGGTTTTTAATCGGTGACGTGCGCAACCCTGTAGGTAAAGTGACGAACATACCCGGAGGAATGGTCATCGATCAGTTCGGAATGGTAGGCTTACTGACGTTCATCCGTGCGGCCGAAACCGATCCCAACCTGGTGTCTCTAGCTTTGGGCTCGGACCTAACGACGCTGGGGCTAAATCTGAACTCGCCCGACAATTTGTACCCCACTTTTGGCGGACCATTCGCAGAGTCGTCTTGCAGGCCGCAAGACATCGGTAAGGGCAGCTGGGATTTATTTGTCGAAAAGATAAGTTGTTACAGCGCGCCAATGTCCGTGTTTCATCTTCTTTAGACTTCCACGTTCCCTTGGAATATTTGACGAATATTTCGATACGAGAAAAGGTAATTTGAGCAACGTTTCCGCGGCGGCATCTCGGCTACGCTCAAATTTGATTGAACTAATTTCGTTTTTCTTAGTTGGCACCTGTCAAGCTGAGCCGGTACGGCGAAGATCTTTTATTTTACATGTTCTACACGAATGGAGGCGACGTGTTACAACTGGCAGCGGCCGCTGAGCTGTAAGTACGAAAGGGCCGTATAAAAAGGGTCAGTATTAATGCGAGGCATTTGCCGGATGTAGGATGGATAAGACAGATCGTGGATGCGAAAGAAAATACATCTTTAGAAAACGTATCGGCCGCGTTTGACTAATTCCTCGATATTTTTCTTTAGCTATAATCGGGATTGGAGGTACCACAAGGAGGAGCGCGTGTGGGTCACCAGGGCCCCCGGGATGGTCCCCGTCGAGAAGACGAGCACGTATGAAAGGGGAACGTACTATTTTTTCGACGCCGAGAAGTGGCGAAAAATAGCCAAAGAATTTCATTTGGATTATGAAAAATTGGAAGATCGTCCTCATTTGCCACCGTCGCTGCAGGGCAACGTGGCCCAGTCGGTCATGTCCTAAGCGGTTTCCGGTTGTACGGATGCATCGGCCATAGTCTTCATCGCAGTCATCACCCTCATTGTTCTTATCATCTCCTCATTGGCCTACGATGGTCCGTTCAACCCTTTTTTTTTGGTCCCAGGTCCGAGTTTTCCCGTTGAATTACTAAATTCAAAATTGTTTTCTTTTTCCTTTTTTAATAAATTGAACTGACGTAAAATCGGTCTTCCGTAAACATTATTATCTTCTGCTGCATGTTGCGTGGTGAGGGGAGACATTGCAGCAGCTGCTAATGTGTGCCAGAACTCCGGAAACTGCAATTTGTGTCCGCAGGAATTATGTTTTTGGTACTTCGTAAGCGAGACGTACAAAACCATTTTATGTTTGTACAGATGTCGAGCGGAGCCATTTCAGCTCCTTGTTTCGGGGTCGAAATCTCCATATGTTTCGCGCTCGCAAAACACAATTAATAGCCAGGTTTTAGTCAGTAAAGTTGGACGTGAGTACGGGCAATTTTAAGCGACGTAAAAACGAAACGAAGCGCTGTTAAAAGCCAGGTTAGTTTCCTTTACTTTCGTAAAAATACACGCAGCAGTGACGCAGTAATTGATATTTTTGTCTTTCTCGCAGCCACTCAAGCAGAAAGCGGAGGATTCTGCGCGTTTTCTATCATGTCATCACCGGGCGATATACTTTAGGGCGAGTCGTGCAAATTCGTCCCTCCAGTAACTCGATGTGCGGGAGCTTCTTTTTAGGTGAGTTAAAACTTGCAAAAAAACTGTGATTGAAGTCTTTAAATGTCCTTCAAAGTTTATTAAGTTAGCGTTTGCGAAGCAAAATTAATTAACTTTGATCATCTTTACCGTGTAGTTATCAAGAGCTTAACTCAATCGGTTGTAAAAAAATGTTTTCCCAAAAAAAAGTAAAACGAAGCAAACTGCAGTTTTCTCGGTCTATGTCTCCAAAACATTTTAAGGATATGCGCTAAAGATCTCTATCGGGGAACGTTCAAGTATTATGTCCCAAAAAACACTCGAGATTCCCTCCGAGTGATGCCATCGTCCTTTATTGAAAACATTTAAATGGAGGCCTAAATATATAAATATTTTTTTGCAAAAACCAGTTCATTTTTTTGCATTTTTTGAAAACATTTTTCAAAAACTGTTCATTTTAAGCATTGTTATGCAAATATTTTTTAAAAACCTGTTATTTTTTTTGCAAAAATTTTGCAAAACCAGCGCACTTTTTTACATTTTTTTTGACAAAACTTTTACAAAACCAGCTCACTTTTTTTTGTAATTTTTTTTCAAAAATGTGTCGCCCTCATATATGAAATCTGGCTTATTTGTCAACACTTGGTGAGGCTTCTTATCCGCCTTGAATTGTAAAATGTTTGCAAAACTGCATAAAACGAACCAATTTTTGTAAAATGTTTGCAAAAACAATGCATAAAACGAACCAATTTTTGTAAAATGTTTGTAAAACAATACATAAAACGTACCAATATTTGAAAAATGTTTGCAAAACTGCATGAAACGAACCTGTTTTTGTAAAATGTTTGCAACACAATGCATCAAACGAACCAATTTTTGATAAATGTTTGCAAAACTGCATTAAACGAACCTGTTTTTGTAAAATGTTTGTAAAACAATACATAAAACGTACCAGGCTTTGAAAAATGTTTTCAAAAAATGCAAAAAATGAACTGGTTTTTGCAAATATTTTTTTATATATTCAGGCCTCCGTGTAACTATTCTGTTCCGGGTTGACCTGTGCCCCCCAAAGTTGACTTCAAGTTGTCGCCTATGGATTTCGTCATATAAACGACGAAATGCTAAACGAAAGTTGTTATTACCGTTATTATTATACGCTAACTTCATACCAGCCTGGCTATAGCATCGCATCAAGATGGCGCCTACAGGTCACGTGCAGCCGTCGACCAATAGCCGATCACATCGACATTGACCAACCTCCGGTAAATGTAGGCCCTGTACGTGGAGCGCTCCCTGGCGGCGGAGGTGTGCTTTTGCATCAAGATGGCGTGCAAATTAGCTATGACCAACCATGTAAATGTAGGCCCTGTACGTGTAGCGCCCCCTGGCGGCGCGTCCGTGTGGTAGGTGGGCATTTCAAAACGCGATGTACTTTACTTTCCGTGCGTGTGTGTGATATCGTCGATCGAAATGCAATTTGCCGGTCGCACCTGTTTTTATCCGTCGCCAGCTGTTCGTCCGTCGTTTCAAGGTCAATCGGATCCAGTTGGCGCTTCAGTTCCAGCGACTTACAATTTGTGGCGGAGTTGCTGAGGCGGTTGAGGGTTCGCTGAAAAAGCAAATTATTCCTGGCTTTATTTAGCAGTTGTTTGCGCCTGGTCTGTGAGAAAAAGCGTGGGTGGAATATCGGAACAGGTCGGATGTTTTTCGACTCACCTATGACTGGCAGTGCTCTACCTCACCTAGCACCAGCTACGTCGGCCCTTTGCAACATGCCCTAAGAAACCGAGGACCTGAAGGAGCAACAGCGAATTAGAGGTAAGCGAAAAAAAATATGGCTGGGGGTTCGACATATGGACACCCTAGGCCTAACCGATAAGACATCGGGTGGAGGAGGATGAAGGATAATCAGATATTGATTATCGGTTTTGTCGAAAAGGGAATAAGGACCCCGGCAAAGGGGCGTTCACGCATTATGGCCTTGAAAGTGAGGGTTAGGGCCCTTAGGGGGATGTTCATTAGCGAACCTTTATGAAGGAAGTTGGTGGGAGTACTTCCCAGCTATAGTCGTATCGCCAAAAGAACGAAAATTTTTCCAGCCAATCAAAGAGATTGGGCTTATCGACGTACTGTTTCAGGAGTTTCAGCGGCAAGAGGAATATAGCTGCCATGCTGATATTATATTGCAGGATGGACTAATCGCAAACAGGAAATTGCTTCCTATTGGTCTGGACGACGCCATTTTTTCGCTCTTTTGCCGGGACGACTATAGCACATGGACCAAAACACTATAATAGATGAAATAATAAAGGATTTATTTCTCAGTTAAAATTGGGTCACTCTTTAGTATAAGCCAGCAATGGCGGACACGCTTGTTTTCTACGGAGTTTGTTACGGGTAGTTTTAGGTTAGGTTTGGTCAAGGGGGTGACCGGGTGGATCCAGGGTGGGGGTTCCAGGGGTCAGGACCCCATTTGGCAAAATAGAAAATTTACGCTAGATAGATTGGAACCAAAAAATAAAAATTCATACTAGATAGAATGGTTAATAAATCGAAAAAAATCTTAATTTGTATGATTAAGTAGACACTGCGCAGTACCCCACCAACAATAAAACTTGCAATTTTACTCCAAATTTCATTTTTATTGGTAATTCAAGGCGGATAAGAAGCCTGCCAGATTTCATATAATAGGGTGACAAAGTTTTGCAAACAAATGCAAAAATGTGAGCTGGTTTTGCAAATTTTGGCAAAAAAATGGAAAAAAGTAAACTGGTTTTACAAAATTTTTGCAAAAAAATGCAAATAAGTAAACTGGTTTTGCAAAATTTAGGCAAAAAAATGCAAAAAGTAAACTGGTTTTGCAAAAAGTCAGCAAAGTAGCAAAAGCTGCCTTTTGCAAAAATTTTGTGAACAAATGTAAAAAAGTGAGCTGGTTTTGCAAAATTTTTTGCAAAAATTAAACTGGTTTTGCAAAAAGTCAGCAAAGTAGCAAAAGCTGCCTTTTGCAAACATTTTGTGAACAAATGTAAAAAAGTGAGCTGGTTTTGCAAAAATTTTTGCAAAAAATGAACAGCTTTTGAATAATGTTTTATTTTATTGATGGGCCAGTCAGAACTAGCACATGAACACCCTTTTGACTTAACCTAACCTGACCTAACCTAACCTAAAACTATCCATAACAGGCTCCGTAGAAAAAAAGCTTGCCGCCATTTTTGGCTTATTCCGAAGAGTTACCCAAAATGGTCCCGAAGCCACAACGTTTCGCCCAGCTAAGGCCATCTTCAGGTGCTAATAAAATAGTTACAAATTTGACATTTAAAATATATTTTAACATATATTATAAACCGAATAGGCTGTTGTTTCCAAAGGTTGCCCTTCGTTATTTTAATGAAAACGTTGTTATTTTTACCTGAAATGGGACTAACCGGCATCCGAAGTGCCCCCGCTGGTGATAAATTCATGTTTTCATTCATGTTGGGAAGAAAACCAGAAAAAAAACACGAAATTTAATTTACTACAAATGCACTCGTTAGCATACACCGGGGTGACACCATAGACGCCCAATATGGCTCCACCGTAACATGTTACGGCGCTGCATCCGCAGCAAAGTCTTCTGCACATTTTCTTACGGAGCCTGTTAGGGACCGCTTTATAAGGTTATAGGTTAGTCAGGTTTGGTCAAAGGGCCGCTAGCTCCTGGTCCCTAACGGGCTCCGTCATGAGAATCCTACCCCGCCGCCATATTGGGAGTCTGCGAGCTGCATATACAGTATGGAAACAAACGGAAATTTCGGGAACTTTATTTCGTGTTTTTTCTGGTTTTCTTCCCAACACGAATTAAAACATTACTTTATCACAAGATGCCGGTTAGTCACATTTCAGGTAATAATAACAACGTTTTCATTACAATAAAGAATGGCAACCTTTGGAAACAACAACCCATGAGTAAAAGCAATGCAAGTGCGATAAATAAAGTACAGTTCCATTCATGGAAATTTACACAAGATAGATTTTGATTATGTATATGCATTATTTAAAGCCGTAATAGTTGTACGCGCTATACAACAAATGTGCTAACTAACGAACGCAAGTTTCTGGTAGGTAAAATTATTACGAGTGTTATCGGGTGGAAGAATGGTAGCCCGAAGATGTTTAGTTATTGATGTATCCGCAATTAGGGCTATTTTGACGAGTGATTTTAATTGGTTCAAATTTACTTTTTTTAGGGGTTTAAAGGGATGCGCGCGTGTATTAACGTTTTTTTGAGAAATTTGGCGTGCGTTTCCCCCTTCTGAAAGGACAGGGTAATCCGTTGAACCTCCTCCGCGATAGGTCCCTATCACGCGCGCTGGAACCGGGTGGGTCATTGCGCTCAATTTGGATGCGAGCAGCAAATTGAGCAGTGGTGGGGGGCTGGCTATTAAAGCGCTTTACCGAGACGGGGGTTTTATCGGAGGATTTAGTCGATGACGCGTTTGGTGAAGGCCCGGCGGTGGATCCCGGATCCCCGCGGGTTTAATCGGACGTCGCCGATGGAAACAAATAGGATTTGTGCGCGCGGGGGATATCCATCGCCGCTCCGCAACCATCGGAGATCGTGCCTAGAAAACGAAACGCTATATATTTTACCGAAGCTCTTCTTCCAAAATGGCGGCCCGACCGCAGCGCATTCTAGAATACGTGCACGAAGCGCGTGCTCGATAATAGAATTCGGAAAATGGAACCGATTGGGCACGCGCAGCCGCCATCTTGAAGGCCCCGTATACACTGTATACTGTAGCATAAAATTGGCGTAAAATAGTGAACGGTCGGCCGATACAGCTGTATATTAGATAAGCATTAATGAATACGTAATGCGATCGATCTGATTTGAAGCTGATTCTAAATATAATCAATCAGTCAATGAGCAGACGAGCGAGGTTGGCTCGTCCTTCACCTTCGCTCGATGCTGACGCTGCACTCGGATATCCATGTACAGTACGTGTTATCGAAACAGCTGCGACTATGGAAACTTAGTCCGACTTTTTTGCTCGGAATGATTTTTCGACGACTGGACGAGTTCGGGAAATTGTCGCTCGTGGAATAATAGTGATATGCCGTAGGTGGTTATACCCATATGGAAAAAAAATAAGCGATAAATATATTTTTTTAAGTATATTATTTATATATGGAACATATACCAAA
>JAQFYZ010004246.1:0-11479 GCA_034695085.1 Cylindroiulus punctatus | reverse complement strand
CTTGAATTTATGTTAAATTTCTGCTAGACGAATGCATCTTTGTGAATGAAATGGTTGCAAAAAACTATATTTTGTCAGTTGTGCCATCTAACACCATTCATACAAAGTACTTTTATGAAACTAAATCGACCCAAACTTACATATAATGAATACTCTCACTCTGTATCACCATTGGGTTTAAACCAAATTTAGTCATTAAATGAAATAATTTTTTGCAAAATAATATTATGGATGACAAAGAATTACAATATCGTGTGAAATAAGCTAACAAGAAGATACAGTATATGTTAAAAGACCAAACAATCAATTTCTTCTTTAAACTTTACTTCAAAGAATATAACGAGGCTTCATAATTTATTGAAATTAGGTTAAAACGAAATTTTGTCAACGACTTCATGCATTAACATATCGAACAAAGCTATGGTTTGTTCACAAGGTTTGTTGAGAAAAGACCACACAATTTCTTCCTTGATATTTCCTTAATAAAATTAAGTAGGTTTATAATGAGATGGTAAAACGAGATGGTAAAACATAAGTTTGTTAGACATAATAATTCTCAGACATAATAAATGACACAATCTAGAGTAACAAATGCAAATAAGTTTAAACAGTTTGTCTGAATGAGTGCAAGTCATTTTTAATGGAGTAATTAATCCAGTGCTTTTTAGAACATATTTCCATAGAGAAGTCGTAAGATTAATAGGCTTTACAAAACACAATTATGTCCAACAACTGTGCAGCAGGCCTTTATCCTTGTGCTAAAACGTGCTGTTTGTTAAGACACGTGTTTACCATTTTTCTTTGACTCAAATAAATGAACTGTTTTTACAGACCTAAACTGCATGCCAAGCATCCAGTTAACCCAAGCCTTTTTCAACCCTGTTTTGTTTTTGCTGAAAATATTTCAGTGTCATAAGGCTCGAGTGGTTTTGCGTGGCCTTAATTTATCACTTCTTGTATTCCCCAGTGGTAAATATGTTATTCGCGTTTCATAACACCTAATAAATAATGAATCACTGAAGAAAGAGATTCAAGAGTGGAAAAAATGAGGTGAAGGGACGTTACCAGACACCCACCCAATGTCCACATGTCCCAGTTTCACAGGTCGAAGTATTTCGCCGAAAATAGGGGAAAATATTTGAGAAATTTCTCTGAGGTTGTCATGTGCAGAAATGGTAAAACCCCAAACTTGTTGTCACACCCTTCAATTTTAAAACCTAAATCCATTAGTATGTCACCAATCAAAAGGTTTTATGCATCCAGATCCAACATAAGCAAAAATATATTTAATTCCAAAACATGTTTTTTAAGTAATGTTGTAAGAAATATGTTTTTGTGAATGAGAATTATCTCAAATCAATTTTTTGTCAATAGTCAATTTTTGTCAATTTTGTAAAAGTTTCATGAATGAACTATTTCAAAATTCATTTTCAGATTTAAGGATTTTAAGGAAAAAAATACATATTGAAACATGTTAATTATGTTTCTGTCAATGAATATACATGTAAATTTCTAAACTTTTCTGAATGACAACTATTTCAAAATATCAGTCTTTAGATTTAAAGATTTTAAGGAAAAAAATACATGTTGAGAAATGTTAATTATGTTTCTGTCAATGAATATACATGTCATTTCAAAAGTTTTATGAATGACAACTATTTCAAAATTCATATTTTGAAATAACATTAATGCAAAAAAAAATGGATTTGAAGTAATTTTCATTACATATTATGATTATTTTTCCTCAATTTAAAATATTGCAAACATGTTTGTCCAAACACATGTCATTCATTTTGTATAACTGATAAGCTTAAATTTCGAAATCTATTAAATTTACAAAGATTTCTGTTAAAGAAACATAGATGATGATGATGGATTTAAACATAAATTTCAAATTGCGTTTCAGTAGATGATAAACTTGCAATCAGATTCCTCTCTATCAGAAAATCCTTGTTATCATTTATAAAAATGGGTTAGTAAATGTAACTGTCTCCTGCAAATACAAATATCGTAAAATATTTCCACCCACACGTACTTATCATGACAATGGAACGATTGGACATGGTTAAAAGTATGCTTGGCAAATGCTCAAGTGTTTCATATCCATGAGCATGAATACGATCTTAAACTCAATTTCTGGCAGCAAAACAACTGTAAAATGTGACCAAGACATGGCAATAAACCTGTCATTTAAAGTGAAAAAAATGAGATGTTATGCTCTGTAAAACAAGAAAAACACCTGGCAGTTTATCCTATAAAAATCAACAGAAGCAAATTTTGTAAAAATGCATTTAAAGCAAATGCACAAAGAGCCTTTTCACAATAAGTATTGTATCAGTCATAAAGACTCAACATGACACGGTGGAGTAAAATCAGATTTGAATCATTTATTATTTCAAACATTTCTTTCTTCACATTTACCAATTTTCTGAAACTGCCATGACATCCCATATGCAAATTTCATGAAAATCTCACTTCAAAATGTTGCCACCTGTCAGATTTTTAGAAAACTTTAGCAAAATCTGTCATGACAAGCTCGTCCATGCTGTCACAACAATTTGACAGCAATTTGGCAGCACCACCTCCCCTGGAAGTGCGTGTTCCGTGGAATTTCCCGAGCACGCTCAGCGCCCTAATGCATTTCCAATGCATTTTTGGCAGTTTAAAACACACAATAAAACAGTAACGAGTGTGATATTCTCACCGTGGTTGTTGTCACAGTTGTTTTCTTAACTATGGTAGTCGTTATCGAAATTCCGTTCCACATGGTGGTCGTGGGCGGTTTTTACAGCTGAACAATGATCAGCTCAGAAAAATGTAGGTCAAGATCACCACAGGCTGGACAAATAGCCAAAAACAGCCAAAAAAACGACTTGAGTCAGACTCAAGTCAGCGTGGCCATACCGTCCATCCCGAAAAATTTGGCCAAAATTCGAGAAATTCGCGAAAAATTCTGAGGATCAGCTGCCAGTATCCCCAGCAGCACCAGAGCGAAGACTAGTCGATTTTTCAACCTTGGTTACTTTTCAATAACTCTGTTTCTGATCCAGATTTTGGCATCAACCCAGGTCTGGGGGTGGGGGTGGGGGTGGGAAGGGTGTCACGCCCGAAAATCCCACCAATCACAGGCCGCCCTGGCTGTGACAATACAGGCAGAAACAACGAAACTTGGCAGCCATGCCAACGACTGGGTTTGCAGGGTTCGAACCCCACTAACTGGGGGTGAAGGGGTGAAAGACTAAAAATATTTTAAAATCACGACTTGGCTCCATTATGCAACGGTGACTCAAGGAGACTCGACAGTTTCATTGATGAAGTTTGGACTACATGGTGTCGAAAAGTTTCAAAACCTAAAATGGCTGGAAATGTGTTAAGAACAGATAAACTGGACTAGTGGACCCAGAATCAGACAACGTATTGGACACCATACATCATACTAACGAACTACAGGGTGTCGTTAATGGATTTGAAGCCATAAATAACAGGAAATTAGTTAAGAACAGATGAACCCAGGGTCATACAACTTATTGGACACCCTACATCATACTAACGAACTACAGGGTGTCTTTAATGGATCTGAAGCCATAAATAACAGGAAATTTGTTAAGACCAGGCAAACTGGACTAGATTAAGAGCATCCTGGGTGGTAAATAACTTATTGGGCACCATACACCATGCTAACGAACTACAGGGTGTCTGAAAGTTTAAAAACCTAAAATAGTTGGAAATTTGTTACGTACAGATAAACTGGACTAGAAGACCCAGAATCAGACAACTTATTGGACACCCTGCATCATACTAACGAACTACAGGGTGTCTTAAGAAAATTTGAAACCATAAATGGCAGGAACATTTGTTAAGAACAGGCAAACTGGACAAGATTTAGAGCATCCAGGGTGGTAAACAACGTATTGGGCACCCTACACCATGCTAACGGTCTACAGGGTGTCTACAAGTTTAAAACAACCTAAATTATTTGAAGAACAGCCTAACAGGTAAACTGGACTAGAGAACTCAAGGTGTAGACAACTTGCTGGACACCCTACATCATACTATACTGGGTGTCCTAAAAGATTTGAAACCATAAATGGTAGGAAATCTGGTAAAAACAGGTAAGCTGGACTAGATTGAGAGCATCCTGGGTGGTAAACAACTTATTGGACACCCTACATCATACTAACAGACTACAGGGTGTCCGAATAATTTAGAAACTCCAAAATTGTAGGAAATTTGTTCTGACCAGAGAAGGTACAGGGTATATACAACTTATTAGACACCCTAGATAACCATACTAACGTACTACAGGGTGTCAGGAAAGTTTGAGAACTGGAAATTTGTTCTCAATGTTCTCAATTGCTACATAATGTATTTTATCATCAATTAAAATTGACTATTTTATAAAAGTTTCAATTCGTCCTTTAAAAAATAATCTGGCAATTATCCAAAATCGAATGTAAGAGCTATTTAGTTTATCATTGTTTAATTCAATCTGGTAATGAATATAATAAACGTGCTTACATTACGTGTATATTATTTCAAAAATCACCATGCATTTACATAGCCTCACATGTTTCTAAATTTTAAATTCGTCCAAACAAAATATATGAATAGAGCAATAATTAAAATTCGATTGCAAAAGCTACTCAGCTAATTAAATTAACTCACTATTTATAGCACCGTTTAATTAGTGAATTAGTTATGAAGCGGAAATAGTCCACAGAAAAAATGTATGATGTTTTATTAATTATGATGTGCATTATTAATGTTGCTTATTTATCATAATCATGCACTTATTGGAAATGTGGCATTGCGGGCATTAATAAGACAATATTAATAATGCATATCATTTTTAATAACACAAAATGCATTCTTTCTATGGACCCTTTCCGCTTCATAACTAATTCAAAAATTAAAGACAACAACGATGCTATAAATAGGAAGTTAATTTAATCAACTGAAATGCTTTTGCATTCGATTTTTAATTACTGCTTATTCAAATATTTTGTTTGGACGAATTCAACATTTATCAACATTGTTTGTATATTAATATTCAGCCACTAAATTTATCTTTCAGAGAAACAGGCATTAAATGCGAAAAAAATGCTTTTAGCGAGTTCTGCGAATTATTAATTTCGCCAGATTTGATAAGACCTAATCATGAATCAAACAGGCATGACACCTCAAGAACAGATGGCAAATTGAGGAAACCATAATAAAACATCTATTAATTTTGCATCAAAGTAGAGCACGAAGATAAGCATTGTGGGTTTGACCTTATATAATTTCTGGAATTTTTCACTCATGTTTATGCTAATAATATGCTTCCAAGAACAAATTAGCTTTATTTTATTTAGATAATTGAAAACAATTTTAGTTTGCATCCATTAAATCAAATCAACACAACATTGCTGAATTAAGAAATGGATTTATGGACAAATGTTACATTCAGAAAGTGGTTTTGATCTCATACATATTGCAAAAAGTTGAATTTTCACATTTATTTTTAAAAGGGAATTATTTGAAAATCATCTATTAGTTTAATTTTTGCTATATATGGATATATCCACTGTTTCATATTACATTAAGGAAGTATGAAAAAATATTTCGCCTGCCAGAAAAAAATGAAAGTAAAAAATATTTTCCAAAAATCATTTCTAACATTACATTTTTGTCATAACCTGAATTTCTGATAATTTTATTTAATTTTAAGAAAATAAAAGGAACAAATATATTTTCAATAAAATCATTTCTCATTTCATTATAGCTAACATTACATTTTTGTTATCACCTGAATTTCTGCTAATTTCATTTAATTTTCAGAAAATGAAAGGAAAAAATATATTTTCCATAAAATTATTTCTGATTTCATCACAGCTAAGATTAAATTTTTGTCATAATCTGAATTTCTGCTAATTTTATTTAATTTAATGAAAGAAAATCATATATTTTCCATAAAATCATTTCTGATTTCATCATAGCTAACATTACATTTTTGTCATCACCTGAATTTCTGCTAATTTTATTTAATTTTATTTAATTTTAAGAAAATGAAAGGAAAAAATATATTTTCCATAAAATTATTTCTCATTTCATCATAGCTAACACTATATTTTTGTCATCACCTGAATTTCTGCCAATTTTATTTAAGTTTAAGAAAATGAAAGAAAAAAATATATTTTCCATAAAATCATTTCTGATTTCATCATAGCTAACATTACATTTTTGTCATCTCCTGAATTTCGGCTAATTTTATTTAATTTTTGGAAAATAAAAGGAAAAAATATATTTTCCATAAAATCATTTCTCATTTCGTCATAGCTAACATTACATTTTTTGTTATCAGCTGAATTGCTGTTAATTTTATTTAACGAAACGAAATTTGTCGATAAGATCAATTAATGGCAGTCGAAAAGGGCTCAGCAAAAATGACAACAAATATTATCTAATAATAACGTGATTTGACATCATCTAAATCACTGGAGTGGAATTGGGACAAACAATAATTAAATCCACGTTGACCAAAGTGCCAGAAAACCTTGCAAAAATGGCAATTGTTGATGTTATCAGATTACAGGCTTCGATTAATTTATAGGCCTCGAAAGGCAAGCCTACCAAAATACCTAATAAATTATCGTATAAATCTCAATCACGCAATTAATCGTCGCACCCAAAATGGCTCTTAATAATTTAGCAAAAAAATAAGTGTTGTAACATTTTTCAATAATAAATCCATTAAAAATTTCACTTATTAAGTACTGTTGCCTTGATATCTTCATTCTTCAATTTTTTAACTGGACTTAATCTGCAGTTGATAACAACATTTTACTGAATATTAATATGTATTTCTACTCAAAAGTTTCTCAACCTTGTGTATTTGAAAGCATTTCAGTATTTTCTTCTCAACAATTCAAAAATGATTTCATCCTTAACCATTATATGGAAATGATAAAAAAATATTAAAATGTTTTCTTCATGATTGCCATGTTGGCATAGACATGTAAATTTCGTTTAAATTTCATAAAAAATATATCAAGCTAAAAATCATTTTCTGAAGTTGCAAACTGCACGGATGACATGATCTGATCATCAGTGTTTTTAATGTGCATCATAAATTAGTGACATCAACTATGTTTCAAAGGTGTAAACTGCATTGATATCATCATCAGTATTCGAAATATGTAAACATTACTGATGACATATGCATCAGTATTCAAAAGAAGCAAACTGCATTGATGCCATCAACAATATTCCACAGATGCAAACTGCACTAATGACATCATCAGTATTCTAAAGATGTATTGATGACATCAACAATGTTCTAAGGGTGCAAACTGCACTGATGACATCTGCATCAGTATTCAAAAGATGCAAACTGCATTGGTGTTATTATCAATATTCCACAGATGCAAACTGCACTAATGACATCATCAGTATTCTAAAGATGTATTGATAACATCGACAATGTTCTAAGGGTGCAAACTGCACTGATGACATCTGCATCAGTTTTCAAAAGATGCAAACTGCACTATTGACATCATCAGTAGTCTAAAGATGTATTGATGACATCGACAATGTTCTAAGGGTGCAAACTGCAATGATAATGTCATAAACATTCGAAAGCTGAAAACTGCATTGAATTGATGATATGTCAACGTTCTATTTAATGATAAACTTGATTGATGACATCATTAATGTTCTAAACGTGCAACCTACATGTAAATTGATGATATCTGCAATGCATGCAACATTGATGACATCATTGTGGTTTTAAATCTTTAGCATAATTTGCATGTTCTAATTTGTATGTTCAATGTTCTAAGGGTGCAACCTAAATTGATGACTTCATCGATGATTTGACTAACGGTGCAAACTTGATTTATGACATCATCATCAATGTTCTAATTAATGGTTCAAATTTCATTGAAATTACATTAATGACATGGAGGCATATGCCAACACATGAATATGGCTGCTGGAAACAGCCACGTGGGTTTCAAACATGTTTAAGCAGGTGTTTTAACACGTTTGTTTCATGTTTTAGAAAAGGACATATTTTAACTTGCTTGCTACTGCATGTGCAGGACATCGCCATTACTTTTTAAACTAATTAAAATGCATTTCAGAGCATGAGAGCAACCATTGTTGGCTCTCTTTCTCACTGGATTCTGAGCTGAAATTTAACGCAAATTAACTTCCGCCACAACATGGATGCTTTCAGCATAATTGCCAAACATCCATTTGGGACAGCATTATACACCAGGGTGCAGGCAGTTTAAAATTAGCGGGCCATTAGGCTTCTAATTACATTAGCTAAGAAAAAACCTGGCTTTCTTTTCACATTTGCATAACTGGTTGTTCGTCGCCTGAAGAACAATCGCTATTTGGCACACCAGAGACAAATTAGTTGCACGATGCACTACAAAGTTGTAATTTGATGAGGAAAATAATAAGTATGGACATTTCATACCAGAGTGCCCATGTAGCAAATCATATACCAGAATTGTTTTGCCATATGACAAATATTTTTACACGTGAAATAAAAAAGTTTTTCTGTGTATTGTCATACAACGAACTAAGAAATAATATATGTTTAATTGGATCCTACCTTGGCATACTCTTCGTCGGTCACAGCCGAGTTGTCCTCCTCGTCCTCCTCCGTATCGTGGATGTCGAAGATGTTGATCACCGTCCGAAAGTGCTGCGTCCACTCCTTGTACAGCTCGCCCATGGTGGACACTTTAGACACAAAATCACACAGCTCTCTTCGCACCAAGGTAGATTTGTCCACTTCGTCGGTCAGTGTTTTACCCCATTCCTGCAGAGAAAAAAGATTCTCGTTAATGATGAATTCATCGCACCGGTGGCAACCGATATTAGCTTAAATTGGGAATATGGATCCTCTACTTATGACATGGATGAATTCAGTTAAAGTCAGTTAATATATGATTTCCCCGAGGGCTGGGTCTCAGGGGGTCATAACATGATCTAACAAGCAAACTGAACTTCCCCGGCAACTCTGGAAATGATGGCCATTGCATAGTGAACTTCACCGGCAACTCTGGAAATGATGGCCATTGCATAGTGAACTTCACCGGCAATTCTTGAGGGTCATAACATGATCTGACAAGAAAACTGAGCTTCACCAGCAACTCTGGAAATGATGGGCATTAGACACTGAACTTCACCGGCAATTCCGGAGGGTCCTAACACGATCTAACAAGCAAACTGAACATCACCGGCAACTCTGGAGGGGCTTATTACGTGGTCTGACAAGAAAACTGAACTTCACCGGCAACTCTGGAAATAATGGCCATTGCATAGTGAACTTCACCGGCAACTCTAGAGGGTCATTACATGATCTAACAAGAAAACTGAGCTTCACCGGCAACTCTGGAAATGACAGGCATTGGATACTGAACTTCACCGGCAATTCTTGAGGGCCATAACATCATCTAACAAGCCAACTGAACTTCACTGGCAACTCTGGAGGGGCATTATATCATCTGACAATAAAACTGAGCCTCTCCGGCAACTCTGGAAATGACAGACATTGGATATTGAACTTCACCAGCAATTCTGGAGGGTCATTATATCATCTGACAATAAGACTAAGCTTCACAGGCAACTCTGGAAATGATGGACATTGGATAGTGAACTTCACCGGCAATTCCGGAGGGTCCTAACACGATCTAACAAGCCAACTGAACTTCACCGGCAATTCTGGAGGGGCATTATATCATCTGACAATAAAACTAAGCTTCACCGGCAACTCTGCAGGGTCATAACATGGTGCAGTACGCAAACTAAATTTCACCAGCAACTCTGACAATGGCGGCCATTGCAACTCACCTCCACCAGCTTGAGCACTGCCGACTGGGTGACGGTCATCTCCACGGCCCCGCCATGGAGTGGCACCGGGGACACCGACGGGGTGCTCCGCTGCGACGGTGGTGTATGTCCGGGGTCGTTGACCGGTCTCTGGAGGCTGTTCCTGTCCAGCAGGGCCAGGTTGCCAGCAGCCCCGTTGCTGGCGCTGGCCACCATGCCCCGGTGCAGGCCCCACAGGAGGGGTGGTGGTGGCGCCAGCAGGAAGGAGCTCTCCAGGATCACCTTCGGGACGGACCGCGAGCGGGGCCGGCCGAAGCGCGTCCGCTCCACGGCGGTCCGGGCGGGCACCTCTACGGGCAGCGGTGGCAGGTGCTGGTAGCAGTCAAACTGGGGCAGGTTCTGCAGTTCCCTCTGGAAGGCCACTATGTCCGCCTCGCAGGCACTTGCCGGCAGGTGGTGCTGGTGCTGCGGCGGGGAGAAGTCCGATAGGTTATTGGCCTTCGCGGAGATATTGGCATGGGACTTGGAGCGCTTCTTGACCAGAGACGAGAACCGGAAGGTCCTCTTGGAGAAGAAGGATGGCGAGGTTACCGGTGTGTCGCCTTTGCTGCTGTTGCCGCTATCGCTCATCTCCTGCCGGGAGGGCGATGCCCGTACGTGGCTCATTGCCGAGAACTCTACGCTGGCAGAGTGCGGGTGGTGGTGCGGCTCGCCCGGAGCCAGAGACCCCGAACCGCTGTCCCGGCCATCGGGACCCAGGATCCGGACCGAACTCCGGCGCTGGACCTTGGACCGGGCAGATCCACCGTGCGGTGCCAACGGCGGCGATGGAGGCACCGGGGACCCGCCCGGCACACCGGACAGACTAGAGCAGTCCACGGTCAGGTTTACCTTGCGGCGCTTGCTCAGCGTCTCCCGGCTTTCGGCATCCGAGGAGTTGGCCCGGGCCCGGTGCTCGCTCAGGTTGTTCCTGGAGGAGGGCAGGTGGCCAGAGCGGCCCTTCTTCAGCAGCGCAAGGCTCGCCGTAAGCCGGTGCATCAGCAGCCGGAGCAGCACCACCGGGTGGATGACCAGCGGAAGGCCCATCTGGAAGAGCGAGTGCAGCTCGTGACGGTGGTCCTCCGCTTCAGCGGTCCCTGTTTGGGGAAAGAACCAAAATATTGTATTTGGAGGGAACATCCCATGGAAAAGAAATGTATTTTGAAATGCATATCTAGAAATACATTTTAAAGTGCATAGCAAGAAATGCATTTGGAAATACATTGGAAAATACCTTTGGATTGGCACTAAAATATGTATTGTATTGTGCATTTCAAAATAAATTTTTAATGTATTGCAACATATATTGCTAAACACATGGGTAAAGACATTGAAATATGTATTTAAAAATACATTTTCCATTGCAACATATATTGCAAAGCACATGGGTAAAGACATTGAAATATGTATTCAAAAATACATTTTTAAATGTATTGCAATGTAAATATATTAAAATATGTATTTAAAAATACATATCACAATATATTCACTATACATTACAAATACATCTCAATTCACACTGCAGTTATGCAAATATTGTGTAAAAATATTATTTTTACACAAAATTCACTGACGAGTTACCTTAGTGAGGTCCATTTTGTGAAATTAATTT
>JAQFYZ010004245.1:0-11480 GCA_034695085.1 Cylindroiulus punctatus | reverse complement strand
GCCTAAGTCAATAACCTGTCTAAACCGATACGTGATGCCCGGTCCCTACAGTATTGACTTAGACAGGTTCTACTGCATACAGAAAAATTGGACTAAAACTACAGGTGAGAAATGGAAAATTGGAATTTCTTAATATAAAATCAGCAACATCAGGCAACTTTATAGGTTTGCCAATTGGATGAGTCCATCCTATACAGTGTACATGCATACACAGGGTGATTCATATAAAGCTCATGATTTTCCTTTTATGTTTACTTGGACAAGAAGGATACAAGTAACTTGTTATTGCGTGTTACGTGTAAAGAATATCTTGGAGATTACGTTGCCATTAAAGGTTGTGCTGAGTTATGACCTCCGTCCGCCTCTATAGTCGTCTCGGAAAAAAACTATAGTAGAACCAAGAAGTGATGGAACTGGCTCAAATGTGCCGACCAATAGGGTCCAAGCACGTGCTTGCGATTGATTTAGCCTAGTTGCGTACAAGTACGTGCCACGTGCAACTGTCACCGACTGAAGACGCATGGAAGTGCTAATCGACAAGCCATATCTCTCTGATATCATTCCATTCTTCTGATTCAGTGCCATCACTTCTTGGTTCTACTATAGAAATATTTTGCAGACCATCAGAGAGATTCAGGTTATCGCTGTACTGTTTCAGGAGTTTCAGCGGTAAAAGGAAAATGGCTGCCATGTTCGATATATGTTACAGGATAAACTAATCACCAACAGGCAAGTGCATTCTATCGGCCGAACGACGCCATTTGTCCGTTAATTTGCCGGGACGACTCCAATTGCAACTTCAACTGCGCCATCGGTTGACAAAGGCCTAATGCTCTCGTGTGACATGCAGTCAAAACTCCAAGACTTCCCGCATCATTTGATAGATAAATGAAACATTTCGGCGTATTCCTATTCGAGCAATGGACGAAAGATAATCATGAGGTTTATATGAATCACCCTGTATAATATACCAACTGCGCCATCTGTTGACAAAGGCCTAATGCTCCCGTGTGACACGCAGTCAAAACTCCAAGACCTCCCGCATCATTTGATAGATAAATGAAACATTTCGGCGTATTCCTATTCGAGCAATGGACGAAAGATAACCATGAGGTTTATATGAATCACCCTGTAATTATAAGTCTGTTCAACGAAAGTTGCATTATCGTGAACTTGGTCGTTTCACGAAATGCCCGATTTCGCTGTTTGCCGGGGGGTCTAATGGCGGTTGAGTGCAATTCGTCAGTTTTGGCGAAACGACTTCTTGTAGGGGGAATTAATGGGGCGAACAGAGTTAATGAAGTCCAATTCATTAGAGGCTCCATCAAGACGGACGCTCCATAAAATGCGGCGACAATTAAGGACCCAAATAGAAGCGGATTAAAACCGAGCGAGTTGTAAAAATTTCACCATCGACTTAAATTAAATCCCGCTAAGTTGTAACGAACACATTTGGGTGAAAATTTCAATTGCGCCTCACCAGGGAAAGCTTCCAGTATTTACCGGTGACTCATCCACCCCTCCATAGATGATGATTATGTGTGTGTATTGTTAGCATTCAGGAAAGGGATTTAGGGAAAAGAAGTGGTTGAGGCTTTAGGGCGCAAGGCTAAATGGCGCCTGAACAGGATGTAAACATATCAACAGTGGTGTTGCGAAACAACTGCGAGAAGGAAACAAGATGGAACTGGCAAACAAGCACGGCGAAGAAATCTAATATGAGAAGGGACTGGGACGGTCGTGGCCGATTTGGAAGGGGAACTGTGTGTGTGTGTATGAGGCTTTAGGGCACAAGGCCTGCTAGGCTAAACAGCGCCCGAACATATCAAAACATATGAATGGTGTAAAACATGGCAGCTAAAGCTCAATGAGAAGTGTCTGGTTATGCGGTTTTCTCGAAAAAGGACGAAAACTGTACCAGGCTACTACCTGGAGCGAATCCCTTTAAAAGTTGTTTCGAGCATTAAGTACCTAGGGATCATCATCACCGACGATATGCGCTGGAGTACTCACATTGACAAAATTACCGGTATGGCAAATCAACGTCTTAGATTTGTCCAACGAATATTTCGAAACTGTCCGCAAAAAGTTAAAGAGACCGGATACTTATCCTTAGTCCGACCCTTAGTGGAGTATCGCTCCACGATTTGAAATAATAACCTGGTGGGTCAGGTGCATGAAATCGAAGTGGTACAGCGTAGAGCTGCTTGGGTTGTTACGGGTAACTACGAGCGAGACCAGAGCGTACGCAAATGATCCGAGGTCCCCGATGGGATTCGTTACGAGCAAGACGGAAGGCTCAATGCACGGGGCTTTTTGATAAATTTGTTACGTCGGAAAATTCTTACTCGGTGGAGGGAATTTTTAAACGAAACCACCGAGGTGGTAGACACGGTCATCGCAATCCACTAATGGAAATCCACGCACGCTCGGATCCATAGTACTGGTCCTATTTCTTGCACGCCATCAGACGTTGGAATTCTCTTCCAAAGGATAGCCTTAAGCTGCGAGAAATTCATTTCGACAATGAATGAATTGGTGTACGCCACAACATGGTGGTACCCTTTGAACTTAACTCGGGTTAATGGATTAGACCCCCCTACCACATGGTACTAAAAATACTGACAGTAGGGTACTGAGTTGAATTGAATTGAAATTGTAATGAACACATTTGGGTGAAATTTTCAATTGCGCCTCACCAGGGGAAGCTTCCAGTATAAACCGGTGACTCATCCACCCCTCCAATGACCATCATTGTGTGTGTGTAAGAGGCTTTAGGGCGCAAGGCCTACAAGGCTAAATGGCGCCTGAACAGGATGTAAACATATCAACAGTGGCGTTGCGAAACAACTGTGAGAAGGAAACAAGATGGAACTAGCAAACAAGCACGGCGAAGAAATCAAATATGAGAAGGGACTGGGACGGTCGTGACCGATTTGGAAGGGGAACGGACCTCGACATTCGCCCGAGGGCTGCGGAAACCACGAAAACCACAGCGAGGTCAGCCGATCCGGGGAGCGAACCCTAGATCTTCCGACCGCAGGCGGAGATGTTAACCAAATGACCAAACTGCTCGGTGAAAGACGACGGTTATGCCCGCAATACTCGAACACTCTCTTTCGCGGTGCCACCCTGCGCGTGGATCGGGCGTTGCATTTTTCTTTTCTTGTCTCGACCTGAAACGTCTGAGAGCGTCTATAAATAGCTCCGTTGCGTGAAATAATCAATGGAGCTGTGGCTGCCAAATCCACCTCCTCAGACGAAAATCCTCTATTTCCGAACACAACAACGGCGCTTTTAATTGAGAAAATCGATCCGGCGGCGCCTGCCGGCAGCGCCACCTATACCACCAACATACTGGAAACACCCAAAAATTTCCAAGATCATCAAATTCATCATCTCAAAATTTGTGAAAATTTTCTTCCCTGACTTTTTGAAAATAAATCCTGAACCAATTATCGATTTTTCAACCAAAATCTCCATGAACGTTAGATTTAATATCCAAAATCTAGATAAATTTTTATTTTTTTACAATGTCTTCAAAAATTTCTAATATTTTATCCAAAATCTCCAATATTTGATCAAAATCTCGTTAATTTTGATTTTTGATCTAAATAAATTTTCATTTTTTATCCAATATGGACATAAATTTCTAATATTTCATCCAAAATCTCCAATATTCGATCAAAATCTCGTTAATTTTGATTTTTGATCTAAATGATTGTCATTTTTTGTCCAACATCTTCATAAATTTCTAATATTTTATGCAAAATCTCCAATGTTCGATCCAAATGAATTTTCATTTTTTATCCAATGTCTTCAAAAATTTCTAATATTTTATCCAAAATCTCCAATATTTGATCAAAAACTCGTTAATTTTGATTTTTGATCTAAATAAATTTTCATTTTTTATCCAATATGGACATAAATTTCTAATATTTCATCCAAAATCTCCAATATTCGATCAAAATCTCGTTAATTTTGATTTTTGATCTAAATGATTGTCATTTTTTGTCCAACATCTTCATAAATTTCTAATATTTTATGCAAAATCTCCAATGTTCGATCCAAATGAATTTTCATTTTTTATCCAATGTCTTCATAAATTTCTAATATTTTATCCAAAATCTCGTTAACTTTTATTTTTTATCTAAAATCTCCATAAACGTTCGATTTAATATCCAAAATCGAGATAAATGTTCATTTTTTATTCGATATCTTCATAAATGTGTAATATTTTCTCAGAAATCTCTATAAATTTCCAATATTTGATCAAAATCTCGTAAATTTTGATTTTCGATCTAAATAAATTTTCATTTTAGATCCAATATCTTCATACATTTCTAATATTTTATCCAAAATCTCCAATATTTGATCAAAAATCTCGTTAATTTTGATTTTTGATCTAAAATCTCCATTACTTCGAATTATTCCATTGGAACTTGATTCTAAATTTGCACAAATTTCCCATTTCGTATCCAAACCCTATCTAAATTCCATTATCTAAAATCTCCACTTTTTAGCTACACTCAAAAAGTTTCGCCAAAAAAATTCACTTTATCCAAAACTCCATGAACTTCCATTTTCGTTGAAAATTAGATTGGACACATCCTTCCAATCGAATCAATATCAAAAGGCGCCCAAATCCTAACTACGTAGGGGGGCGATAATTTTCCGCTAATAAAATTTTAAACATTTTTCGTGTTTAAAGATTCATGAATGGGAAGATGGGAGGAGGTTCCATTTAAGTCTCAAGAAAGGAAGAAAAAACAATAAAAAGCCCAAAAGATAAAAACAACTTCAATCGATTTCCAAGATGGCGCCGTCGCCTCCCATCACCGAAAATGGACAGGAAATTTTCGCCAAAAAACCAAAAAACCACCGATAAAGACAATAAAAAGCTCCGACGAGCAAAGCGTGAAAATTTCCCTTCTGGGAATTGCAAATGGCGCCCGTGAGAGCGATTTTCCGCCTGGCTCCAATGCACAGGCTGCCTGGTTAGGATTTCGTCAAATCGCGATTGCAGCGCCCCCGAGCGTCGTTTCAACGGCGCTTTTTCTTAGGACTTGGGAATGCGAAATTTTCAAATAAATTTTCAAAGAGATTTAAGTGCCAGACGAAAATCTCATTAACCAAAGTGTTCGAAATGGAAAACTCGATAAACGAGCCACCATTTTGTATTTAATTCAATTTGCATAAAATATGAGGGTTGGAAAACGTTCTGCATTATTGATAAGGAACATAAAAGGAAATGAACGTTTTTGCTAAACGTTATAGAAGCCACAAATGGAACAAAAATTACACGTCATGAACTTTAAATCAAATTATGCAATCTGAATTACAAATTGTAAGTAAAATTTATATGTTGGGATGTTTCGTAAATGTTTCAAAACTAAACAATTCCTTTTTTCCTGAACTGGAATATTATAACAATATATTATTGTTATTACTCTCAAAACAGCTAAAACACAACTAAACTGCACAAATTTGTCAAAATTTGCGTTTAGAAACACTAATATTTTCAGAAACTGCACAAATTTGTCACAATCTGCGTAATAGAAACACTAAATATTTTAGAAACTGCCCAAATTTTGACAAATTTGTGTTTAGAAACACTAAATATTTTCAGAAACTGCACAAATTTGTCAAAATCTGCGTCAATATTTTCAGAAACTGCACAAATTTGTCAAAATTAGCGTCAATATTTTCTGAGACTGTACAAATTTGTCAAAATTTGCGTTTAGAAACACTAAATATTTGCAGAAACTGCACAAATTTGCGTTTACAAACACTAAATATTTGCAGAAACTGCCCAAATTTGTCAAAATTTAGGTTTAGAAACTAAATATTTGCAGAAATTGGACAAATTTGCGTTTACAAACACTAAATATTTTCAGAAATTGCCCAAATTTTTCAAAATGTGCGTTACATAATCACTATTTTCAGAAACAGTACAAATTTGTCAAAATCTGCGTTTAGAAACACTATTTTCAGAAACTGCACAAATTTGTCAAAATGTGCGTTACAAAAACACTATTTTCAGAGAACACACAAATTTGTGAAAATTTGGGTTTAGAAAATAAATATTTTCAGAAACTGGAAAAATTTTACGTTTAGAAACACTATTTTCAGAAACTGCACAAATTTGTCAAAATGTGCGTTACAAAAACACTATTTTCAGAGAACACACAAATTTGTCTAAATTTGGATTTAGAAACTAAATATTTTCAGAAACTTGACAAAATTTGCGTTTAGAAACGCTAAATATTTTCAGAGTACGCACAAATTTTTTAAAATGTGCGTTACAGAATCACTATTTTCAGAAACTGCACAAATTTGCGTTACAGAAATACTAAATATTTTCAGAAAAGCACATCTTTTTCACAATTTGCGTTTAGAAATACTAACTATTTTCAGAAACTGCACAAATGCGTGACGTGTTATGTGATTGTTGCTGTGATATGTTAAGCCCGTCCTTGTTGTTGGCAAAGCGTTTCTGTTTGTTGAATACTGTCAATATTTGCCTAAGCAGATTGCATTTTTGGAGTGAGTATAAAGCGTTTTTTATCGTGTTTTATCAAAATAAAAAATCCGTTATCGCCTTTTTTTATCGCATTGTTGTCGTCGAATGAACCGGAAGCACAAAGGGAACAATAGATGAAAATATTGTAAGAGGAAGTTGGGAAAATGTCGAAGATTTCAGCAAATCTCCACGAATAAGATTAGCCAAATTGGCGTCAATCTCGATTACTTCCTCCTGTCAAACAGCTCCGGATGAAAATAACGATGGAGAAAAACTTAAGGAAATTAGGCGAATTAATTCGGTCTTGAAATATCAGAATTTAATAAATAAATAAATTTCAAAACATAAAATTTTAGTCTCGAAATATCAGAATTTAAGAAGTACTGTATATTAATTTCAAAACATAAAATTTTGGTCTTGAAATATCAGAATTTAAGAAGTAAATAAATTTCAAAACATAAAATTTTAGTCTCGAAATATCAGAATTTAAGAAGTAAATAAATTTCAAAACATACAATTTTGGTCTCACAATATCAGAATTTAAGACGTATATTAATTTCAAAACATAAAATTTTTGTCTCACAATATTACAATTTAAGAAAATAAATTTCAAAACATAAAATTTCGGTCCGGCAATATCAGAATTTAAGTAGCAAATAAATTTCAAAACTTAAAATTTTGGTCTGGCAATATCAGAATTTAAGAAGTAAATTAATTTCAAAACATAAAATTTTAGTCTCAGAATATTACAATTTAAGTAAATAAATTTCAAAACATAAAATTTTAGTGTCGAAATATCAGAATTTAAGAAAATATATGTTAAAACATAAAATTTTAGTCTTTAAATATCAGAATTTAAAAAAATAAATTTCAAAACATAAAATTTTAGTCTCGAAATATCAGAATTTAAGAAAATAAATTTCAAAACATAGAATTTTAGTCTTTAAATATCACAATTTAAGGAGCAAATAAATTTCAAAACATAAAAAGCCACACATTAAAACGGTAAAGAAAAGGGTTGAAAAAAAAATAATAACAGGAAGGAAATATTTAATATTTGTTATTATTTACTGCCAATTGTTGCTGACCGAGCGACAAACAATAAAAAACAAAGCGTCGATTGTTTTAATATTAAAACAAAAACAGAACAGAAGCAGTTGGCACAATTTGGAGTTGTGACACTTCCGGGTGTGAATCACAAAGGTCAAGAGCGAATGGGAAGGCACTTCCGGTCGGCATCTGCGAACTCAACTTTCAAAAGGAAGAAAAGAGATGAGAGACGCCCTCATTTGCATATCTCATTTGCATATCAACAGCCGCTCATTTGCATGAACAGAAAACCAACAACTCGTCGACAGAATGAAACAAGAAAATGAAAAATACGATAATCCATTGGAGCATTACCGTGTACCCCCGAAAATAAGACCTAGCACGACTTTTCAATATCACCCTAATATAAGCCCTACCCCGAAAATAAGACCTAGCACGATTTTTCAATATGATCCCAATACTACCCCGAAAATAAGACCTAGCACGCTTTTTCAATATGATCCCAATATAAGCCCTACCCCGAAAATAAGACCTAGCACGAATTTTTCAATATGATCCCAATACTACCCCGAAAATAAGACCCAGCAAGATTTTTCAATACGATCCCAATATAAGCCCTACCCCGAAAATAAGACCTAGCTTGATTTTTCAATATGATCCCAATATAAGCCCTACCCCGAAAATAAGACCTAGCTTGATTTTTCAACATGATCCCAATATAAGCCCTACCCCGAAAATAAGACCTAGCACGATTTTTCAATACGATCCCAATACTACCCCGAAAATAAGACCTAGCACGATTTTTCAATACGATCCCAATATAAGCCCTACCCCGAAAATAAGACCTAGCGCGATTTTTCAATACGATCCCAATACTACCCCGAAAATAAGACCTAGCGCGATTTTTCAATACGATCCCAATAGTACCCCGAAAATAAGACCTAGCACGATTTTTAAATACTACCCCGAAAATAAGACCTAGCACGCTTTTTCAATATGATCCCAATATAAGCCCTACCCTGAAAATAAGACCTAGCACAATTTTTCAATACGATCCCAAAACTACCCCGAAAATAAGACCTAGCAAAAAAAAAAATTCATCGAGGAGGGGGCGGGGCTGGACGAATCAGACAGTCGGGTTGCTAAACTTAGCGACTGCTTAGCGAGTGCTGACTCGCGCCGAATTTAACAACGCCCAGCAGGTGGCAATGTTGGCGTCTGCTCGGTGAGTGCTAACGTGTGGTTAGTACATGGTGCAAACCACATTTTCGCAAACTATTAGCTGAATCTCTCTGATTGGCTGTCCAAGAGTTCCATCTCTAGAATCCCAACCAAGAATCCCAAGATGGCGTCCAAGATGGCGGGCGGTCAAGCTGCTCGTACTCATCCAGGAGTCGATATCGATTTCCAGTCGAACGCGAGCAGAAAACCGAACAGCAAAAAAACCAAAATCAATTTATTTTCAAGGAGAAAAAGCAAGACAACGAAAGAAGAAGACGAAAAAAAATTAGGCCTAATTTGGCGGAAATGGCGGAATGCGAGAGAAGGAGAATAGGGGGAGTGGACGAGCCAGAAAATGCTGATTGACCAAAAAAAGAGTCGAGATATCTGGTAACGATCGACCTATGCCGCCTATTTATAGGAAAAAATTGCAGATTTTGCCATATTGCTTAGTGTAATTAAAGCATCCAGCATTCGGCCATTTTGGTCATTCACAACCGGTTGTGATTTCCCATTGGCTGGTTCAAAACTGGCCCCGCCCCTTTGCGGCGTTCGAAAAAGCTGCTTCCCATCGGAGCAGCAGCCGCTCCGAGCAGCAGCGCGCGTGCCGATCACGTGATTTTCGGAAAAAAAATGGAACCGGTTTCGGCACGTGCGGCCGCCATCTTGAAAGTGGGAATCTCCGACATGGAGCAGAAAACGCCGCAGTGTGGCACCAACGAGCTAATTGGTCGCTACGACGACGACGTCGGAATTGGGCGTCGTATTCAATTTTTGCTCAAATATTTCGCGAAAATAACGTTTTCGTGCAGCGAATATTTTGAAAGAATGACGTTTTCGTGCAGCAAATCATTCGCCGCAGAAATTTTTGCCCAAAATATTTCGATAATATAACGTTTTCGTGCAGCATATATTTTGAAAAAATAACGTTGTCGAGCTGCAAATCATTCGCCGCAGAAATTTTGGCAAAAATATTTCGCAAAAATAACGTTTTCGTGCAGCATATATTTTGAAAAAATGACGTTGTCGAGCTGCAAATCATTCGCCGCAGAAATTTTGGCAAAAATATTTCGCAAATATAACGTTTTCGTGCAGCAAATATTTTGAAAAAATAACGTTGTCGAGCTGCAAATCATTCGCCGCAGAAATTTTGGCAAAAATATTTCGCAAATATAACGTTTTCGTGCAGCAAATATTTTGAAAAAATAACGTTGTCGAGCTGCAAATCATTCGCCGCAGACATTTTTCCCCAAAATATTTCGCAAATATAACGTTTTCGTGCACCAAATATTTTGAAAAAATAACGTTTTCGTGCTGCAAATCATTCGCCGCAGAAATTTTGGCAAAAATATTTCGCAAAAATAACGTTTTCGTGCTACAAATCATTCGCCGCAGAAATTTTGGCAAAAATATTTCGCAAAAATAACGTTTTCGTGCAGCGAATCATTCGCCGCAGAAATTTTGGCAAAAATATTTCGCAAAAATAACGTTTTCGTGCTGCAAATCATTCGCCGCAGAAATTTTTGCACAAAATATTTTGCGAAAATAACGTTTTCGTGCTGCAAATCATTCGCCGCAGAAACTTTTGCCCAAAATATTTCGCAAAAATAACGTTTTCGTGCAGCGAATCATTCGCCGCAGAAATTTTTGCACAAAATATTTCGCAAAAATAACGTTTTCGTGCAGCAAATCATTCGCCGCGGAAATTTTTGCCCAAAATATTTCGCAAAAATAACGTTTTCGTGCAGCAAATATTTGGCAAAAATAACGTTTTCGTGCAGCAAATATTTCGCAAAAATAACGTTTTCGTGCATCGAATCATTCGCTGCAGAAATTTTTGCCCAAAATATTTCGCAAATATAACGTTTTCGTGCAGCAAATATTTCGCAAAAATAACGTTTTCGTGCAGAAAATCATTGGCCGCCCTATGAAATTCATTTTGTACTCCGAGCTCGTCCATGCAACAATAAATCAACAAAAATATACATGTATAAAAAAATCAAAATCAAATCAAAAAAAGTCAAAAATGCAACCTATCATTACTGGATCAAGGCCGTTCTGGTTATTAGTGGGCCAAACAAACCCCACATTTTCATTTTTTCGGTCATCGTCAATTGGCCCACATCTGAATGCATTTTTCCCAAACAATAATATTCGTGATGCCGAGTAATTTCACGTTGGATAACACAGTATATCGAATTTTTAGCTGCTGTTTATCAAAGGCAGCAGATCGAGATTACGATCGATTTGCTGTTTTGATGCAACACGACAGCCAGGTAATAACAGCCGGAGGAAATTTCCAAATCCAACGATGATCATCATAACAATGAGTAAAAAAGCACAATTAGTGCGACTGTAATTCAATTGAAATGTTGATCAGGTGCAGGAGTGACGTCATCGAGTCTCAGCTGACACTGATATGACGTCAGTCAATGTTTCGGGACATAAAAGTGTGTTTTGGAAATGCTACTTACAACGAAAACACTGAAAATCAATGTTATTTATCACAGAATTTAGCGAAAGAACATTATAGTCACTGTTGACCATATTCCGGGTTCATACTCAAGTTTACAAAATTATTTCCCTGACTTTCCCTGACAACCCGAGTGAATTTCCCTGACTTATAAATCGTGCAGAAAATTTTTTAAACCTGCTCATGAGAAAAATATAATGTTTATTAATATCA
>JAQFYZ010004244.1:0-11480 GCA_034695085.1 Cylindroiulus punctatus | reverse complement strand
CAGATGTGCGCCGGGGATCATGTTTGTAAATAAAGTTTTCGTTGGCCAACCACGGCTCATTTGTTAATTGCTAACAAATATTACTCAAGTGAAAAATATTTTGAATTATCGTGAAACCATCTCAGATGAAATGTAATATTTAAAAATATGTTTCACTTTGTAATCAAAAATGCTCACTATACACAAAAGAATTCCTCAAAATATTTTTATGACTTAAATTATTTTCAAATATATCTTGCAATAAATCCCCTCATCATGTGGGTAAGGCGTTTGCAGTTCCTAGTGGTCCCAGATAAAAAAACTGCTCATTATTGAGGGCAACATATTTTTCACAAAATGACATTTCAACGAATCTCACTTGCCTAAACACGTAAACTGTTTCCATTAATGCATATGTTCCAGATCTTCTGGGTCCTTCTTTTAAAATAGAAGCATTTTGCCCAAGAGTTGGTGAATATGATGGATAGCTGTGAAGAGTTTTTTCATTTCATTGGAAATGGAATGATAATTGCTTTAATGATACTTGGTTAGGAGACTTTAAAATTTCAAATCCTCGCAGCTATTACTCTGATTCAAAAACTCGTCACACTGCTCATTTTTTTTTATAAAATGGGGCATTGGTCATCACTTCTCGAAGAATATGCAATTTGATATATAACACTTCCAAAATGTATTTCAAACATGAACATGTATTACAATTAATCATACAAGTATTTGGTATATAAACACCTAACATTTCACTTTGAAGTACAACTAGTACACTTGCTTGGAACCTCATCATGCAAGAACTGTAATATTTTACATGTTTAGTGTGTTGATAATGAAAAATTAGAAATGAATAAAAAGAATGTGATCACTGATCAAGCATTTCTACTATGCCAATTTCAATTGCAGATGGCATCCAATTTATTGCTACATGGCATTTCCGCAAGATTTCAGCATTGGGAGTTTGGCAGGACAATTGTCAGAGAAAAGAACAAGCGAGTTTGTTCCTCCTTGGCAAATGTAAGTTCCTTTGTATTAAGCTAATCTTGCAGCACCACATACTTTATATAGGCATAATGCATGGGTTTAAAAACCCATTTTGGGTAATTTCATTTAATGCTAATATGATAGTATAATAAAGCTATTGATTTATTTACAATGTTGATGAATTTTTTCCCATGCAGATTTCCTGAAGAATGGCATGAGCAGATCGGCGAACTACACGGGACAGTGAATATTGAAGATTTGGATGAAGTGGAAATGTTTGTTCGGGGATTAAAAATTCGAAAGCATGGTGAGTCTGATGTCACTACAACTGTCGGCTTGTAATTGTGACGTCATTGTATGCGAGAATATGAAAAATGTTAAAAGTTAAAAATCCACGAAAGTTGACCAAATTTCATATTCAATTTGTAATAGTGTCATATTTCAGGCTGTTACCACAAACAATTCGGTTGCACACCATTTTAATGACTTAATCTCGCGATCACAGGTGTGAAATCGATCAAGTGATGCCAAATCACGCGTTTAATGTCCCCATACTTCCATTTTAAGATCCCAACAGGGTAATATGTACAGTACGTGCTCAATATTAAAATTCATGCAAACTTTGTCATGATATTGCTAGATTAAAGTGCAGGGGCTAAGTATAGGTCTTATATTCTTTTTTGCTCCACGTTGAATACTAGGTTTTATTTTCACGGGATGTATTTATTTTGCCTTTATTTCAAAATCTCTCCTGTCAGCAATCCATTTACATATATCTTTCAGCTCAGGAAATCATCCTGTCTTGGGGTGCAAATATTGTTTCATGCCCCAACCAAAAATATTATTGAATAATTACGAGACAGTAGTGGTAACAGAAATGATGACAATCACAATGACCAAAAAAGGACGGAAAATTTCAGTTTCCGTCTGGTTGACGATCTGAACTAGGTCTTATTTTCGAGGAAGTGCTTATAGGATCATTTTGAAAAATCAGGCTAATTATTATTTTCGGATTGGGTCATATTTTCGGAGAAGCACGGTAGAATTTAAACAGCAATTATTCATTGTATGTGTATAAAAAGATGTACGATAGAGAAGATGTCCAATATAATGGATTGTTTTTATCGTATTTTCACTGTTTCCAAAATGATCCATGCTTTTTTCATATACATGTATACTTGAACTGTGTGTTAGCATGTTACTGGATTTTAGCTTAACTAATAAATTAGTCTGTTGATTACATATTCTATTTCAGGTGTAAATAACTGGAAGAACATCATTAATAAAATTTCGATTCAAGGCGTTTTGCAGGTAAGAAATTCCATGGACTTTTTCCAATGATTTCAGGTGTAAGTAATTGGAAAAACATCATTAATAAAATTTCGATTCAATGCGTTTTGCAGGTAAGAAATTCTATGGACTTTTTCCATCTAAATTTTATCCATATGAGGCACACTTCCAAAAAATGCAATTGCAACTAATATTTTAAATGGGTATGAAATGACACAGAAATGAAATTGTTTCAAGATATCTATGTAAAACGGAAATGTCGTGAAACACGCATGACACTCGTATTTAGAGGTTTTTGAAATATGACATTCCAAGAATTGAAAATCTATCATCACATCGATTCTGAATACAAGAATTGAAAATACGTTTTTAATTTTGCACTTTCTAAATTACATTTGTAAACTTTTTTTTTTTGAGTTTGGTAAAACCATACTCAAAAATCAAATTATTATTGTTGTAACATTAAAGGTTAGGGAATCCTTTGTCACCCAATTGTATTTTTAGCTCCATAAAAACAAAAGTACAATTAGGATAAATTCCTTCACTTGAAATCCCGTTAATTAGTATTATAGCGTGTGAAATTTCCATTGCATGTGTATTTTACGGTGAAATAAAACACTTTAATATTTCAGAACGGTACTGCTTTTCACGTATTTGCTGAGAATACTAAAGATGGATTGAAAAAGTATGTTTAAAAAATGCATTCCTTTATTATTTATGTCAATTTACTTCGGATTTTCCTTTGAGTGTTTCTGAACAATTTTGAAATTTGGAATATGATTTGAAAGTATTTGACATGACATTCTTGGCTATGTCACAAACAATTACTTAATGATGGAAAGTCTAAAATTTGCTTATAGTTATAGGAATTGCTTAAGATTAGATACAGTGGGAGAGATCTGATAATTCCTTGTCTAAACTGAAAACTAGTCCTGTATATAAACATTTGGTAAAAAGAAAGGTAAGAAAATTGTACAATGATAAAAATGATTAACTATCCTAAGATCATAAATTCCCAAAAGATAGTAAAGCAAATAAGAAAAAAATTGAAGTGAAAAATTATAATTAATGAGAAATAATGACAGATGCATAATTGCATGGGGTAAAATGAAAATGTATGTAAACTTAAATTATAATGAAATGCAAATATAGAAATATATATGTCGTATTAACATTTCATATCAATAGCTACGTTATATCTTTGTATAGTGATGTATATTGCATTAAATAGATTTTTGAAAATGTCTCAATTTTCACATTTAGCTTCGTGTATGGTTATGTTTGCCCACCTTGCAATATGACGATCGAACATATCAACAAGTGCAATGTCAATTTGCAACGCCTGTATAACATCAGACAAGAATTAAATGACTTTGACATAACGTTTACAGCAGGTAGAGCTCTATGAGGTTTTAAATACATGTTGTTAGCATAAATAAGTCTATGTTTTAATTAATTTAATACATGTTACAATTTTATCCCAACAGGGAAGCGACGTTACAGTTTGCAAATAAGAGCCACAGAACATGACTTTATTACCCATTTGGGTAAGGACTGGGATTGTCAGTCATCCATCAAAAAAGTAACTATTTCACTAAATGGTAGACCTGGCCTGGGCATTTTTGAATGTGTGTATCCCAGCGGAGAATCACGACCTACAGCTGCACTGGAATCATTGGTCACGTTAAAAGAGATGAAATGTAAGCCTTATCCATCTTGTTTTATTATTCTTTAAGTTTGCATGCATATAAATGTCGTGGGCTGTACTTCGCAATATGCCCTGCTGTCATAGGCAATGAGAATGTTGGCTTCTCCTAACGGCTCTAAAGCCTGCAGTGATTGCCTGACTTTTTGGGCAGCAAAATGAGTAAACTGTTTTTGGATTGGATAATTAAAGTTCTATTAGGTTAGGATAAACATTAAAAACGTAACATAAAGAAAAAACGGGGTTCCCCCAGACCTGGGAAACCTGGAAAAGTCAGGGGAGTTGGAAAGGCCTGGAAAAATCAGGGACGATTAATTTATTTTATAAAACTCAGGGAAATTTAACAAATTTCTTGACACAGAAGTCAAACTCAAGCTGTCAATTTAAGCGAGCAATTCTGTGGGGGATCAATAATGACGTTTTTAAATTTGAACAAACTGATTTAAATTTGAAGCTTTATATTAAAATATGTGCTCCATTACCGGTTTCTTTTGAAATCTGCATAGTGCATGTTTTACATTGACAAATGTCATATTTTGCTAATTCATTATAAAACCTGGAAAAGTCAGGGAAAATTCAATTTCTGGGGAAACTGTAAAAATCACAAAAAATCTGAGGAGGATAAGTATTGTTGGAATATATAAATTTTGTGGACATTTGGAGCGAGGCTTAATCCGAAGTAAAGCCATATCGTATTTTCTATTTTGTTAACTTTATTTATTGTTGGTGAAATAAGTGCGATAAGGTGAAATAATACCGGAACTACTTATCATTTTGATCGACACACATGTGGAAGAATCATTAAGCAAATCATAATGGTTTTATTTTAAGGGTTAAGGTAAAAATCTATCGGCAAGTACCATAATGTTAAAATATTTTACATTTCTTTGTAGTCACAGTGATTCCTGACAATTTGGTGGTATCGTTTAAAGATGAAGCCTGCAAGTGCCTTAGTCTTGTGGGTGGTAAAGGTGCATCCCTAGCATTGATGGCAAGCATTGCTGATGATGGTGAACAATTGGTAAGTATCTGTGCGTTATCAGTTACTAGAGTTTCCATGGCGATAAAGTAATAATTAGACTGACAATAGTAAATACGTATGTGTAAGTAAACTTCATTCTGTTTCAATTTTTTTTTGAGAATTCTTGAACCATTACTATTTTGTGCTGATATGTATTCAATTTATTTCAAAATATAAATACCAAATTATGAAAATTTCTGAAATGAGTCATTTAAACTTCAACCTACACTTAGTACATTGTACAGCATCATAACGATGGTTAATTCAACAACCAGCAGGCAACACATTGTGCAACGTGTAAAATATCTGCTGCCAAAGGCTGGCTAATTTTTTCTGAATGTTTTGCGAAATTGATGTTAGGGATTTTGGTGTTGTTGATTCTCATTAAAATTTTGTTGTGTTGCAGTTTATGGTGCCTGGTGGACTATGCATTACCAACAACGCATTCAAGCAACATCTAAGTGAACATGATCATCTTGGTGATGTGATTCCCAATATCGAAAAGTTGGCCTGGTATTTATCTTTGATGTGTATTTTAAATCACTTTTGGAATGGCTATTTTGAAACTCGTTAACTCTAGCTGTTACAAATTTTTTCAGGAAAGTTGATGATGGCAACTTGCAGTTTGAATGTGAACGGTAAGAACGTTTGAGAAAAATTAGGATTTTACTGTAAATATCTGGTAACTTCATGACGATAACTTCATTGACGATATTTTTATTGGTTAAGATTGGTTGGTTTAATGACAGCAACACCTATGTCCATAACCTTAATAAATGTCCTGAAGAAAGCACTTTATGAAGAATTTGGTGAAGACTTTGAAAGCATCAGATTTGCTGTGAGGTCATCGGCAATAGGTACGTCAACTTCCTTTCGAATCTTCTGAACCCCATATATAATAATTTAAAATCTAAAATATTATATTTTGGTGTTTCCATTTAGGCGAAGACGGTGAAGAAATGTCGGCAGCGGGGCAAAACGAAACATTTCTTGGAGTTAAAAAACTAGATGAAGTTAGTAAAACAGCTTTAATCGTTCATTTTTTGTATTCCTGGTGCAGAAATGCTCATGTAAAGAAAATGTGGGCATAATCTATGTGAATTATTTCATGCATCGTTAAAAATTTTCAATTTTTCTTGATTTAATGTCTATTTTTCGACAATTGCAGGTATGTATTGCTGTTCAGAAGTGCTGGGCGTCACAATTTTCGTATCGATCTATTGAATACAAAAGGTTAAAACACATTTAGTATAAACTCAAGGTTAAACACAAAGGCATGAACATATTTGTTATTTTACATTTCAAAATTGCGGTTTTTCAAGTTCTCTTTTTGGAGGCAAAAATCTTCAGCATGAAGAAATTTTTCCTGTTTTAAAAATAGTTTTTAAACAAAGACATTTCTTGATCAACAGGCAAAATGGACAATCATTTCGCGATGGAATGGGAGTGGTTATTCAAAAAATGATACCTGCTGATGTCTCAGGTGTTTTGTTCACGATTGACCCATTAACCGGAAACTCTGCAAAACTCCAAATTGCTGCTAATTATGGTTTGGGAGAGGTACTTTACTGCAATATGAAACATCACATTATGAATTTGAACACTTGTTTGCATCAGGAATTTTAATGTTGTTTGGCTCAATACAATGTCAGTGTCTGAATTGAAAAGTACACCTTGATACCTTTGCATCAGAATATACACATTTGATGTTCACACGATTTCTACATGCAGTATCTCTAGAAGACCGGCTTTATGTATTTAAAGCTGGTCAAGAAATGAAAACTATATCTTAAGAGGAATTCTTAAAAACAAAATGAAAAATATGCCCAAACATTTAGTAAAAATAGTCAAAAACTCAACATCCACTGATCATGATTATGCTTTGAAATTAATGCAGAGTGTCGTGTCAGCCGCAGTGGATCCAGATATGGTCACTTTAGAAAGGACATGGGACAACAAGTTGAAAGTTGCAGGAAAAACAATCGGAAATAAGAAAATAATGATAACAATGCAAGGTAAGAAATGCAAAGTAGCTATAAATTGACTACCAATCATTTTCTGACATATATTTTATAATTTCAGATGAAATGGGAACAACGGAAAGGCGTGTTGACGAACAAAATTCTGGACAATGTTCCATTTCAGACAAACTTTCACTTAAGCTGGGAGAAATTGGCATATTCCTTCAAAATTTGTTTGGTAAGCCACGTGACATCGAATGGGCCGTGAAGGATGAAGTTATTTATATCCTGCAGGTATTTAATTTTAATTTTGGTGCATCACATGTAGCTTACATAATCTAGGTAACAATAAAATTGTATTTACTCATTATTTATTATAATCAATAGGCTCGTCCGGTTGTTATGGATGGCTTGTTGACAGATTTTGAAATAATTCACGAATTTGACACTGCTATGAGGACCGATTCAGAACATCACACCAAAGCCAACATTGGGTAAGTTGACAAGGAAATAGTAGAAGAATACTTTCTTAATAGGTATCCTACGTAATCGACTTGCATAATATCTTTTCCAAAGTATTGTTAGCTTCCTTATAAGGTGGAATGATGTCCATTTTTTGCATCGATGGCTATATAGTACTTGGTGAATAACTTAGGTGTATATAAAATAATGCGTAAACAGTTTTTAAAAGTATGGCTGAATAAATCATATCACTGTTAGGTTGAATTATATTCATTTTTATGAAAATACTCCTTATTCTAACCATCACATTTTTTCATAAATGGGTAATTTTTCTCTCAGCTTTTTTGCCCAATATATATGTACATGTATTTTTTTAAAGAGGAAAATCAGTACTGCAGTGACATCTAGCAGTGTGAGACAAAACGGCCCACCAGTTATGTAACATGTCACTCCCTATAATGCATGTACATATGTATTATTATTTATGGATTTTTGCGTAATTGGTTTCCAATGCAAAGGAAAATATGTTAAAATAAAGAACCACGTCTCGACAAAAGAATGAAAATGCTTACAGCCAATCAGACAATCAGAGAGATTCGGCTTATCGATGTACTGTTTCAGGAGTATCAGTGGTAAAGAAAATGGCTGCTATGCTCGATATATATTATAGGATGGACGAATCGCAAACAGGAAATTGCATCCTATTGGTCTGAACGACACCATTTTTTCGTTCTTTTGCCGGGACGACTTTGGTGACATCTATCGAGAGTGAGAAACAAAATGGCCGCCAAATTGTGTTTCAAAGTTAAGGTAGCTTCCCTGCATTCATGGTCCCACATACTAGCAATTTTAGGCCTTACAAGCACGTTCTCTTGTACTGTATGCTGCAACACTATAGTTTGCTTGGCGAATATCCATCATTAATTAAAATTATCGCCCATTTACAATAGGGAGTGACAGCGCCAACCCTGGGCGGCCATTTTGTCTCTTCCCTCTCTCTAGATGACATTTTTATTTTTAAATATTCTATTGTACTTTGCCATGGACATTTAAAGTTTACGTGGTGAGGAATCTATCAGTAATTTAGAAAACATGTAGCCAATTTACAACATTCGGTAATGCGACATGTTACTTTTATACCGAGTGTTGTAAATTGGCTGCATGACTAAGGGTGGGGGATATATAATATCACCCACCCTACATTTAGTCATATTAGTCGCAATAGTCACACTGTCTTGCACCAAACCACAATTAAAATAATAATTTGCGACATTTAAGAAAGTATGGATGAGCATCTTTTTCAATGATACTCTGAATCAGTGATCACATAGCATATTTTTGTCATAGAGTACTGATGCATTATTTATTGTTTACCATTATTTACTTAGCTATTGTTTTGCTTTCTAGTGAAGTAATGCCTGGAGCTCATACGCCACTATCGTGGGCGCCACTACAAATGCAAATGCCGTTTATACAAGTAGGTAACTTGTGATACTAAAATAAAGAGGCTTTTTCAAAAATTCCCAGAAATATTTATACTATTTTCAGCAGATTAATTTCGAAAAGTGCACCACCATAATTATTTAATGACATCCTCTTTAATTTGCAGAGTCGCATGTCATGGAGGTTGGACATGCATCGATTTGACCCAACATCTGTGCAAATGTGTGGTCACTTTTATGGTCATATCATGGGCGAACGTTTGCAGGTTTGTCTTTAACAAATAATTCCATGAATCTGGGGAATGTAGAATCTAAATTAATAAAAACAAAATTAGTGTGGTGCTTGGATGCATGATTCAGTCCATACCAATGATGCGATCACATCACATCTTGGGGTACCATACCAGAGTCACCCAATTCATCCTCGTCTCCCCATATCCAAGGGTAATTCATTGTAAATGCATAAAAAAACGCCCGATACATTTTCAAATGCATTGTGAAATGCATTTCAGATTTTTGGGTTACATGAAACATACATTTTACAACATGCATCATTAATAAACAAGCATTAGGAAATTTTCATTTCTTCGTTTTATAAACAAGGAGTAATTTTGATTGAGGATTATTTGATTTTTGTTTGAAGGGTTAGTACTAACATGTTAAGCATTTGTGTATGGATGAAATCAACACGTTTGGTTTTATTTTGAAATTCAAGCAACCAATTTCTGCAAAATTTACTGCAAATTGTAATTGTACTGCCCAATTCATACACAATATAGTCAATTTTGCATTGCTTTTTTTATTTTATTTTATAGAATAAATTTGCCAGATTGTGCATGGATTGCTTGTACAATTTGAATTGAATATATTGTAGAAGAAATTTT
The DNA here is from genome assembly GCA_034695085.1 of Cylindroiulus punctatus. NCBI lineage: Eukaryota > Metazoa > Arthropoda > Diplopoda > Julida > Julidae > Cylindroiulus > Cylindroiulus punctatus. The sequence goes on along the minus strand of JAQFYZ010004244.1, from coordinate 1,743 downwards.
ACTTCTTGATTATTTTCTCCGAAACATTCACTGCAAATTGCATGCAATGTAAAAGCATTATCAAACGCAGAAAACATGCATTCCATAAGGTATCTAAGGCTAAGGCATTATGAATTTTATAAAGCGATGCATTTTGCAATTCTTTGCATGATTTCAAATGCATTTCTTTTGGATATGGGTCCCCTTATTCATCCACTGCTACCAATTTACCTCAGATGCACTGTAGAAAAGGATGCAAGTATTCCTTCTACGAATTTCCAGTCTGGCATCACCAATAGGAGACTTTGGAAATTTCAGGAAATTTGGAGTAACTACATGTAGTACTAACCGGGAAAATTTGAAAATTCTGAACAAAAAAATATGGTGAAGTTCGGAACCTTTGGTAAAATATGAATATTTTGAATTGTGGGAAATAGGTGGTGATTGTTAAGATGTCATGTGATAACAATTTGATATTCATAAAGTTTTGTGGTCGAACAGATGAAGGCCCTATCACTTTCGGAGACGAAAAATTCCATGGTCAAGGGTATGGAGATTGCGTTTTACGGAAGAGTACTTGATGATGAAAAGGCCACGAAAATGGCATTGGAGAGATACGAACTTAAACCACCTATGATGGCTGGAATGAAAATGGCAGACCTGTTTCTGAAGGTGATCACAGCACGAATTGTATTAATTACATTAAAGTAATATACCAATTATGTGCATCGATCATTTTAAATAAAACGTTTTCATAGGGCATATTCAGAGCAACGCGACAATTGGAGATAACCACGAAGAAGTTTCAGAATTACCCAGATCCGACAATGGGATGCTCAACAGCAAGACAGGCATACACTACACTTTCACAGAAGTTGTTGGATATAACAGATGTAAGATAATAAGTATTTGGTTGCTGCTATGTTCAGGTTATGATTGGACACGACTATAAATCATTGAAACGCGACCACAAAGAGAATCGAAACGCAGCACGTCGGTGCTGTACGCATGTCGGCGGACGGACATTGGTGCGACGAAGGTCGGCCCCAGCACGTGGTGAAGGGGCACAGCAGCGCGTTGACTGAGCAATAGAGCAAGTGGAAAAGATAAGAGAATTTCGGCTTGTGGAACCTAACTTGGCGGCAACGTGCGTGGCGTCGGATCTGGGCCTAGGTCTGCGATCGCGAGAGCGGCCCTACAGCACTCCCCAACCAGTAGGCGTGTCCGGTCGAAGGCCGGTGAAGCGCACGCATAGGCTATGCCGTGCTGGCGATGGTGGTGGTGCGTCGTGAGCTAGCTGTGTGGTTGGCCCGGACGCTTTTAGCAGTTGCGGGGACAGATAGGGAAGCGCACGGGTGGCTGGGCGATGGCCGACTGTTTGGACGAAGTGTAACAGACATGCGGGTTTTAGATGCAATTTTACTCATGCGACAGCCGACGGTATAGTCCCTAGTAACCAGAAAGTGTTGGCCCAACATTGCATTCATGTTGGCATGCCAACCTAAACTCGTTGGCCCAACATAGACAAATAACGTTGGCACTGTTGATAAAGTTGCGAAGAGCCGTGGTTGCCAAAACTTAAAAAAACAATTTATTTTCAGGAAACATCAGGGGCCCATCCTATTGCGATGGGCGTCGGCCAGCAAGTGAATTCAAAACATAACAATATGGCCGACTTCCGATCACAGGGTTCATGGGTCAGCTGACCCCTGGGTCAGCTGACGCTGCACCCAGCATACACCGCTGGAGCAGCTGTAGTACAGG
>JAQFYZ010004243.1:0-11483 GCA_034695085.1 Cylindroiulus punctatus | reverse complement strand
GGTGGAAATATTGGTAAGGAGATGTGGGGGCAGACCAAGTGCCTTGAGTTTAGCCCAAAGGAGGTAGTGGCTCACCGTGTCAAAAGCCCTGGACAAGTCAGCCATAAAAGTAAATAGAGTGCCCTTACGCTTCTGGATGTGGGTTTCAATAATCGAATTCAGGGCAAAAATATGGTCACGTATGCCCTTGGCTCTTTGGAAGGCAGCTTGTTCAGAAGGGATAATGTTGTTGTGGGTAGCCCATTGTGCCACTCTGTCCGCAATTATACTAAAATATATCTTTGCCATGACAGACACCAATGAAATTGGTCGATAGTATTGAGGGTTTCTAGCATCGCCTATTCTTTAAGTAAGAATATTAGAATTGAGTAGCTTTCTAAGGTATCGGGGTGATAACAGCGAACTTGATCTCAATTCTTAGAAGACTGCAGTTCAATAAAAACGAAGGAAATGCAATAATAATAATAGTAGAACTATAAAAATGAAAAGGGCTCTTATTCGACGAGGGCAGAATCTTCAATAGTCAACAAGGAAGTAGCCACATAATGGTGCCAGAGGTGTCTTGAGTACAGGAAGGCCAGTTGATAATCTTACAGGGTGATCGAAAAGTCACGCCACCCATGGCGAAGACACGCTAATGTTATGAATTACTACATTTTTGATCACCCTGTAGCGCCTATAGATATACAGATTAATCGTCTTTTCAGTGGTTTCATACGAGTGCAACATTTAAGCTGATAATGAGATCCATGTCGTCAGATGGTTGACAAAGTAGCAAATGGGGGAACTGAAAACAACAGTAGCAAGGCCGAGGGCACCCATTACATTGCTAGGGATCAGAAGTACAAGATAGTGAATTTGAGTGAAAAATTTATGAATTGGAAAACTTCAGCCAAAGTCCGGCATGTACCGAAATGAATACGTACATGTGGGAAAGTTTTGGACCATTAAATTGCCACAATTTGACAGTCATGGAAAACGTATATTCAACGTTATATTGTCATCAGTTCAAACAAAGTACAACAAATACGTGTAAGTAGCAATGGACTAATATTCCAAAATATTCCAAACTCATGCAAATTATTTACTTCCGTTTGTTATATACATATATTTCCAAGTCTAGTGCAAGCGACAAGTTTTATTATGCAATATCTAGTGTTGAGGGAAAATAGAAATGAAACCACGAATGCAAATTACAAACAATTAAACTAGGTATAATTGTCAAGAAGTTTATTGTGTCATTCTGTCAACACCATTGTTGTAAAATGCAAGCGTTCAGAGATTTACAGAGCATTTCAGTGTTCCTTCAGAGATTGCCTGACTACACATACAATGACAACATGCATGTGAAAACAACTCTTCAGATTGATTGAGGGGTTCAATTAAGCAACCAAAGTTAGACAAATTGTTGCCCGATATACATTTATAATGTTTTGGCAACCATGGGGTCTCAAGGAATGAATCAGCTATAAGATCCTCCGAATTCATTGATGAAAACCGATGATGAAAGACTGATGAAAACCACCATCTATATACCAAGATGAGGAAGAAACGCCTTACTTGGGCAAATCATCACAAGATTTGGTTTGCAAATATATTATAGCTGAAATTATTAACATCTTGTGACTACTTACTTGAGTAAGGCATTTCTTCCTCATCTTGATGGTTAGCAGTGGTGAGCCTTTACAATAATCAATCCGAGGAGTGGGTTTTCAGGGGAGGAACACTCCAATCTTAAACTTCTTGCAATTATCTAGCTTTATATTGTCAATACATTTTTGTAACTGCAATTGTAATTTCCATTCACGGTGCAGTTACCCTTTTCATTAAACACTTGATGTTCTAATATAAAACTTTTTGCTGGCACAAACGGGTATAATGCATGTACCAATCAAGAGACCGAATCAATAATTCACACGATTTTGAAACATTTCCATGTTATTCATCATAAATTTCCGAATATTTGTCCACGATATACATTTGTTTGTGTCAATGACTGATGACAAAATTGACATTATTTGAAAATCAGGTGAATTATAAAATCAATGGTCTCAAATTAATTTTGGGCTTGAATTTGCCCTTTTTCCGTGATTGGTCAATATCATTTTAACTGCAGAAATCAGGAAATTTCAAAACTTCTGTCAGGGAAGTTAATGGGCGTTGTCCTAAACGTTAATTAATTGGTTGTTGACTTATTGCCGCCATTTTGTTGTTACTGTAGTAGTAACCCATATGGAAAATAATATGCGTATAATATATAAAAAATATATGTGGATATATCTGTGATATACTAAACATATATATTACAAAACATGTTATATTTATAATATATGACAAATATCACGTACAATTATATAACGTGGCAATGCATATTCATAATATATTTATTGAATATACATTTTATATATTATTATACATGTGGGAAATATATACTATACTTAAACAATTACTGTTCGAAATTGTGAAAATATTAAAAGCAAATAATAATTTGATGAAATAAACTTTAAATATTTAAAATAGTAAAACATACAAGATGCAATAATTTGATTACATGACTATCACGTTTACGTGCTAGTTCAGTTGATGATGTCAGCTTATTTTCCAGTAATGAAGGAATATATTTGATGTACATTTCATAGATAGTTGCAGAACATTTACCATATATTATATTATATATTTTACATATATGATTTTATGTATTCAGGTATTTATTCTATCTATATTACATATACAATTATATGTATTCTGGTATTTATTCTATATATATATTATATATTTTACCCATATAATTTTATATATATACTATATTATTCATATATGGAATTGGGCTAATTTTGGCATATGTTCCATAATAAATAATATACTTAAAAAAATATATTTATCGCTAATTTTTTTTCCATATGGGAAGCAAGCAGTAGTTGCATCTGTTTAAATCATTAAAATCATACAGCAAATACATGTACATGATATCAGACGATCTTCCTTATTGAATCCTCAAACATAAAACATCAAAATTTTGTAAACTCCCACAATCTAAATCCACGACACATTTTTTACATGGTCCCCATTTGCATAAGTGTTAAATGCCGGGTGTCCAACAAGTAATGATTTCTTTTTAACATTTTTTGACTTTAATAGAACATCCACGAGATTGTTTGGCAAGCCAAGCTAAGCCGGTCCACAAAACGGGATGAGGCGAAATTTGCGGAATATCGTCTGTTCGAATTCCCTCAACCAGTGCAATGGAAATGCACGTGCATGCAGGGCTCGACTGCAAAAAAAAATTCTGCCCAGCAAATTTGGACCCATCAGCGCGAACCGGCCTGGAGGAAGAATTCTCGGAGCGGCTGTTCCGGAAAGTCTTGGATTCGCTAACGACCAGTCCAGCACTACAAATATGCCTGCTGGAGTGACGGCGGCCACTCCAGTGGGCGACTGGTCACCGCCTGGCCTACCACAAGAGCAGGGGAACATCTTGAAAGTTCAGGTTAGGCCAGCAAGGAAATCGGTCATCATTAAGGTCTACACATGCGAACTTTGCGGCGGACTATTCAGTGAAGAATCGGTGAGAAACAGTCACATATACACTCATCGATTATGATGATTCATCAATGTGTATGTGTGACGAAGAAATGAATGTTCCACCACTTGGTGTTTTCAACAAAAAAATGTATTTTTCTTATTCCGTTAAATAAACGTTTGCTGTCGTTTTCTAATAACATGTACTTGTTTTTACAACTTTGCGTGATTAATGCTCATGCTGCACGCGGGCGAAGCGAACTTTGTAATTTCATCTGACCCCCTAAACGCACCATGCAGTTTATTATGCATTACGAAATTACTCTTGCCTTATAGCTCCTGAATTCGGGAAATTCAACAGAAAAGGTTAACTGGCAAAGCAGATGACGTCAAAATAAACTGGGTTCCTGGAACAAGGTAACACTGAACTTGTTCCTAACAAACTATATCATTTGTGTGGTTTGTTTATCACTCTCGGGAGGATAAACATGCGTAGGATGTTTTCAAGGTGCAACAAACCACCCCCTCGCAGCCATTAATCCTAACTTTCAACAATTCAATGGAACCACATAGCATGTGACACCTTAAACGACAGCCCATAAAATACCAGGACTTTGGTGTAAACAAAATTGAATTTGGCCTACCCAATCACTCGTTATGTTCCATTTTTTTTAAACTTTTGTAAACTTTTTGCAAAAAAAATGCAACAAAGTGAACCGATTTTTGCAAAAAAATTTGCAAACAAATGAACTGGTATTTGCAATTTTTTTCAAACAAATGGAAAAATAAACTGATTTTGGAAAAATTTTGCAAAAAAATGCAAAAAAAAATGAACAGGTTTTTGCCAAAAATTTTCATAATAAGTAACCAATTTTTGCGAATTTTTTGGAAAAAAAATGGTTTTCACTGCAGCCATTGCCCAACAAGGGGGAAAGCTAGTACATTTTTGGAAATCATTGGGAAAATAGAGGGGGTTAGGTGGTTATTGCAGAATAAGCTAAGATCTTTTTGCATAGCAATATATATTGTGGATTTCTCCAATATTTCAGGGAGAGGGGAGGTGTAAAAGTCTATATAAACTGACCGATTTACCAGCAAACATTATAATTTTCCCTGACTTTCCCTGAATTCCAACAAAAACGTGATTTTCCCTGACTCTCACTGACCATTTTGCCCTTTCCTGACTTTCCCTGACTTTCCCTGACTTTCCCGGTGCGTATGAACCCTGAGCTTGCACCAGTCTCGGTCAACAAAGGCAGCCAATAACAACATTAGTACGCTCTCATTGGAGGAAGGAATGGCCAGTCAACAAGGAGGTAAGCGCGTGAATAGTACAGAGGATGAGGGGGCGTCTTGATTTGTTGTTGTCAAACCAATCACAACGAATCATTATTGCAGTGGAGAATTGATTCCATCGATCTCAATTCCATTGTGGGTTAAACCTATACAGTGTACCGCGGCGTTGGCCAAGGCAAAACATGCGTTTAAAGAGGAATGGGGTTGATTGCAGGGGTGTCGAAAGGACGGAACTTCTTAGATTATCTCAGTGCATGAAGCTAAACGTTAGGTCCCAAATGTATGGATCCCGTCCAATCAACACCCCTTCATTTATACATTAGGGACCTAACATTTACATTCATGTACCTGGTACCGTTTCAGAACTAAACATTCATTTGGTTTCCCATGTGGCAAAGGCAAAGCTGTAATCAGGGAAAAAGGATGGGAATGGGGTGCTTAGAGTCAGTATTGGATGAGTGCACTGAAAACAAAATCCAAGTATAGGGATTTGCCAATGATTATACAAGTCTTGATCATTTGTAACAGTGAGAGAGAGGCTAACAGCACAGAGGGCATAATGAATCAATCCCTCATGACCTGTGTTAGCGAGGAGGGATAATGGTGGCGGGTGTCACTTGTAACAGTGCAAATCTAAGAATACCTATGTATATAGAAACCTTTATGAAGTGTGGGTCTTTCTGTCTATGTATAACAGCACTTCTGTTAAGTTCAACCCCTTTCCACCCGGAAATCAATGGTGTGTGAAATATCCATGGAGGCCATTAACAGAATAAAGGCACAATTATAACTTTGCTGCTGCATGGGCTTTTTTTAAAAATCATACAGCATTTCAACTTTTAGGGAGTTAATATCGCATTTGTGGACACCCACAATATCGCTAGAGGAAATACCATAGTTTTCAACAAAGTTTGAAGTCGATGTAGTTAAAACAATAGATTTGCTCTTATTGGGTCAATTGCTACATTGTGTAGGTCTACAGACGTTGAGCAAAAATTTTCTTACAAGCTTCATACTGCAAGCTGTTAATTACTATACTGTCATGTACCTAAGCCCCGTAAGTGATTTTCTCCGCATGATGCGTGATAATTGCCCAAAGAAGAAATTGCATTTTTGGATTAGGTTAGGTTGTGTAGCTAAAAACAAAAACGAAAATAACCAGCAAAATCAATAAAAAGAACAGTTTGGCACTCTTCACACATATCAGGGTGTGTTTTTTTAACAATATCGACTTCACACTTTGAAAACACCGGGTTCTTATAGCGGTTTCAATATATGCAGATCGCTGTGAGCTCTGTATTCAAGTGAAAATTAATAAAAAAAAATAGTTTTAATGGAATAAATGTTTCAAATATGATTCCATATGATTCTGCTATGAATCAAATTAGTTCTTCTCCTGCTCAATGCAGGGGTTTCGGGGAAAATGTCGCTGTAACATTATTAAAAATACTTGCTTGAGGTCAATTAAGTAAAGTTTGACACTAAATTCGAAGACAGATATCAGGAAAATCGGTAAGTTCCGATTTTTTTGGTCATATTATTTGCAGCCTAAATATATTTAAACAGCCTACTTAAGCTCGGCGTCACACTTAATAAAAAATAATGCATCAGCAACATTCACAAATGAGCAATTCGCAAGAAAACGTCTACGCTCAGTATGGTAAAGTTAAACTAATTGTAGACTAAACGACGTTAGTTCCAGAAATACGTTTCCATGTTTACATTTTACAAGTAAAGGGAAAAGTCCGTCTCACCCGAATAACATTGTAACCAAGAACTTTGGTTTAAAGCAACATCTGGATAAATTCATCCCCTTCCCCTTTAGTGGATGCATGGCTGGGTCAACCTTTGGAATGTCTATGCTGCAGTTAACACAGAAATTAGTTAAACCACTGGATCATCTCATTGTGCTGAGCGGATTAGTTATCCTGTCATCCCCAGGTGAAACAGTTTCCTAGATGTTATACTAAATAGAAAGTTCCAAATCGTAATTGCCTATACGTTTAGACAACGTTTGTGCGCACGTGTCACGTCAAGTTTAATACAAATTTCATAAAAAAATTCATCGACATTTAGGGATATTCGGAAACAGTTTTCAGAAGATAATGCAATTCGGCAGACTTGGCAGTACAGAATTCCAAGAACTCATATACAAGGGATATCAATATAGGGACAGGAAGTCATCTAGATTATTGAAGTTTTGAAGTGATTTTCATGAGATATATGTTGATAGGGTCACCAAATATCGATATTTCTCAATTTAATAAACGATTGTAAATGAATATTCGCTTTAAGTTGTTATCTGTGCAGCGCTTTCACCAGGAACATACATGTATATAGGTCAATAGTTTTTAAATAATCGAACCCCTGTGCCTTATATCAAAAATGGACATTACAAGCACGATTATTGTCAGATCCATTCCGTATAATTTTTTGAAACATGTTTATTCAAATTATTGAATTTCAAATGGCACCATGGATAATTGTTTTTCAAAATATTTTTTTTAAGAAATTATTTGTAGTACCGTCTAGTCTCAGAAAATTAAATTCTCTCGCATTTCACCATTACAAAAGTGCAACTAGTTTATTTCATACGTTAACAACGGTTAAAGTACTTTTCGTTAGTCTTTATTCGCGGCCATGCCTTAATTCAGCCACAGGTCACAGGTGTGAGATCAGACACTATACACGGTGTCAGCCAGTTTTACAAACGTTTGCTCAACGTTTTACAAAATTAGGGCATAAAATCCCCAATGAATATGTGACGTTCATTTTTGCCTTTTTATCAATCCGCATTCCGTATATATGTTGGAGAACTGCTATGGCCTGTCACAATGGGAAGAATGATCTGTTGCGACGCAAGGAATTAAAATCCTTTTTTTTCATGTTCTTTCAGACATTCCGAAGGTCCAATTGACCATTTCGACATCTATTTTCATTAAACCCATCCCCCTGCTCCTGTTCCTGAATGTCCTTTCCTACCCTCCACCATCACCACCAGGTGCAGCTACATATTTAATTATAAATCTTCTTTGCCTAAAGGGACTTACAGTACATGCCAGTAAACGGAACTTCCCAACGGAGCTTAATTCCTTAATTAAGGCGACCTAAATAACAAACCTGCAATTCGTTTTTGTACATGGATATGGTCAGTGTGAACATTTCGCAACCCGCCGAGAACAACCACCCAATTAATTAATGATTATGACAATTCTTAATATCACTTGACTTTGATAGACATATTCTACATACTGCTCACTATTTTTTCAATAAAAATTAAATAGTTTTCTCATATCCATCTAAACTTTGCTGCACTGTTTTTTTCACATAACCTGTAATCAATGTAATATATGTCTATAGACATATACATGTATATATAATTCTAATGAAGCGAATTAAAGAAAATGTTGGATGCAATGAAATATCAGAGAAAAATAAACTGGAATTTGGACGTTCCTTTTAATATTGGGGAACTACATTTTCGATGATATCGTTTAGGGCTTGAATCGTGTTAATAGCATTTTTAGGCCTACATTGCATTTTCTTTTGCCTGGAAACTTAAACATTCCTAATAGACTCTTCAATTTTGTGTATCACCATGAAAACTGACATCTATACCATGTTACAAAATACATGTAAGGTTCCCATATAGAGCACCCCGCTTCAGTGTAGTGACAACAAAAAGTGTAAAGATTTCATAAAAAATGGGATGCCGACTTCCAATGATAATAATTGTTAGATCGCCATGAACATCCACGTATTAGTATGTAGGGTAGAAAGAGTTGGAGTAGACAGTGCAAATCATATATAGGCTACAGTTCGAGCACTGAAACAGTGCACACTACAAGACAGCCGTATAAGTGTATACATATTACAGCGAGAAAGTGCAAACAATACTCTGCATCACAATTGTTGATACAACCAATTTAAAATATTTTTTTAAATTACCATAATATATGTGACTGTAAAGCAAAATAAACCTTTACAGAATGTTCATGCGAATGTTTAACACTCATACAAAAAATTCAGTTGTTGAGTTGAAAAATCGATAAACTAGTGAAAATCAGAAGATACGCGTGAATTTCGTTACCAATTCTGGATTTTGTTCAAAATTATTCATAATTTTCAGGGCGTCCTCTTTTTAAGGAGGAGCTATTCGGACCTACACATACATGTACGTGACAACTTGCTAACGTGAAACCAGATGCAGTTTGAGGTCAAGTTCTGGGTTGTCTTTTGTCCATTCAAGAAAGTGAAAAGGCAAGTGATTCATGCCCCAAGAAATAAGTACCCTCCAATCAGAACCAATAGAATCTCAACTCGTACTTCGACGTTAACTGACGGGCAATGGGCCTGTGTATAAAAGTAGGGGCAAGTGCTAGAAACATCGCAGTTTCTACTTTCTGCAGTGAGCCAATCATTTGAGTGCTCAGTTAGTTATCCATCGTTCAGAATTCAAGATGTCTGGCCAAAATGAAGATACGTGGTCGCCGATGCCGTCAACATCTTCGGCTCCACAATATTATGGTGCAATTGTGGACGGAAAGGAGGACTCCGTGAAGATTCCTACGCAGCTTTCATCTGGTACAGACGGTAAGTGCAATTTTTTCAATTTCCATACAATTTGTTTCATAATATACAGAATAAGCTAATATTGCATGATTCAACTGCTTTTGCGTTTTGCGTTAATTCAATCCTTTTTGAATTGCAACAATTAAGTGTTCAATTGTAAATGCAGCAATACTTAAAAGAATTCATCCATATATCAATTGAATTGACTATTGCTTTACGTACATATGATTTACTATACAAACTATTGTTATCAACTGGGTACCCCCTCCCCCACCACATGGCATCCGCAATGCTGACTGTGCATCCATGGGGTAATAAAAGTGAATTGAATGCACGAAATTAAAAAGGTGTAACCTCACGCGCAATGCAGAGACAACAACTTTCTTATATATATACACCCCCTACCACATGGCACATCACGTGCTGCTAGTATACTGTAAACCGTAAAAGTATAAATGCAGTTTTTCTGGGGTACAAATGTACATTTGCACCCCATATATCATATATGTACCCAAAGGGATGAAATGATTTAAATATTTGTACCTCAAGGTACAATATGAACATGGGAACTCATGTCAAGGGTACACGTGCAATCAACATATGTACTCAAAGGGTGTGTATATAGTATAGAACCCTTAAGGTTCAACATTTGTACTTTTTCCGTTTAGAGTGTAGAGTACTGAGTCATATCCTGATGTGATACAAGTGTATCACACCACATCGCTTTTCTTGCAAATTGTTCATGCATTTTATTTAATTGCATTTAATTGCAATGTTTTTTATTTATCATTTTGTTAAAGTTTTGGTGCGTTAGTTTTTATTTACTTAGGTTAGTGAGATACCATTAAGTCAAGGCCGGGTTAAGTCGGGGGCCGCAAAGGGGGCAATTGCCCCAGGCTCCCTTTCTAGGGGGGCACCCTTGCCAGAGGTCCTTCACCCCTTTTGAATGGCTTTGAAACTTTTCTGCTTTGGTGCTACAATTTTGATAGGCGCTTCTTACCGTTTGAAAATTCTTGAACAAAACTAGGTCGCATATACAAGTGTATACAATAATATATATAAGTGGCCAGTGGACATACCCAGGAGGGTTTGGGGGTTGTAACCCAATTCATGTTTGGGGGTTGTAACCCCTCCCCATTGATCTGAACAAATTGAAAAAAAAAATAAAATGTTTAAGGGTGCATATAAAATCGCTCTCCAAGCGCCACAAAACTCATACTTTGCTTCAAATTTTCTGAAATTTTCTGGTGAAGATCCCCCGGACCCCCCTTATCCCTAGCCCCTGGTTCCCGAAATACTATCCGGCGCTGCATTAAGTGTCTTATCTGTTTTTGTGTTGACGCTGATTGGGCGCAACAACTTGATAGTACAATATAGCAATTGGAGCATAACAATGTTTGGTTTCGTTCGTCACAATGTGAACGTGTATGCAGCTTGCACTTAGTGCAAGTCGGTATATTACTGACTTCTGTATTCATGTACGCGATTGATAACGGATAACCAATCGTGGCAATGGTCGACGAACGACGTTATTGGCGAGTTAAATGAGTTCAGAGGGGACACATTGACCATCGATTCGATGAGCTGAAGGCTCCTTGAAGGGGAGATGGAATCTGGTTGGGGTGTCCAACCTCTTATTTGTGAAACGTTGCTCACTATTGGTGCGGAGGTTTTGAGGGTTGATTTGAACCTTGCGCATTCATTTTTATAGTATTCAAAACATTGCAGTGGTTCACATCCCCGCTATATTTAGATTTTCCAACCCAATGACCGAGCCCATATATCTGGAATTAAAAGTGTGAACATCCTCACTCTTCAATTCCATTCAATTTATTAAGCATGAATGCAGTCAGTATATTCAGGATTTCATGTGGCGAGGGTGGGGGTAGGGCAGGATGGGGGGGGGGGAGGGTAAAAGTAAATGTCCACTCATCATTTTGAGACGAATTCAGCTCAATAAAAACCACGCAAAGGCAGTATATTAATACTGATAAATGGCCTGTATTGCTAGACAATGGCTGATGAATAAATCCAGTCGTAGCACGGTTAAAGAATCGAAAGAGACTTTATTCTGGCGAAAACAACTTTCAACATGG
>JAQFYZ010004242.1:0-11491 GCA_034695085.1 Cylindroiulus punctatus | reverse complement strand
TGGTCTAATTCTTCGAGCTAGGCCTAACGACGGTTTACACACTTTTTCGACGTGATTTTGGACTCTTTAAATCGAGGCATGAATCCGAAAACGAAGCACTTTGTGGTTGAGACTGAACCCGAGCGTAATTTGGCTTCTTTCAGGCGATAACGAAGTGTGGTAACGATCCTAGTATACATGTAGATTATAGAACGATGGCACGAACCGAGCATGGGAGCGGCCATCTTGGCCATGACAATGCTGCCAATTTGCACGCGTTCCTATTCGATCACGCCAAGGCAAAGGCAGTAGGGCAGAATTACATTGCATTCTTTATAACTGAAAATGACTGTCATAAAACCATCTGTGACGACAAAAATAAACACTCAAAAGTGTAAAAAAGAGCATTTGAACCGTTGAAACATTTATTTTTACGCTATAAAGTTCTACACTTCTCTGCCACAAATTAATTAAATGCAAATAACTTCCCCACCTGGACAGAAGATACCCTACTGACTGCTGATCTTTAGCTTTTTCTGAATATTAGGGACCCAGAATTTGCTACACAAAATAAACTAAATTTTATGAACCTCCTTGCACATCGATGTGTTTTGGCTGACCTGCCTGAACATCTAAGCAGTGGAAGCAGTGCAAAATTAAAATCTATTTGTTTCTGCATCACACTGCACAGCATGAAAAATGCATCTCTAAAGAAAGATACAGCATTACTTACAAACATTAAAGCATGCCTGACGTGGTTAGTAAATATGACGGAGACTAAAGCTGTACAGTAGTGTTTAACAAAATAGGCCCAGTTTAGTGATTACTCTGCAACAGATGATGCTTAATATTGCACCATAAAGTTGTGTATTTAACATAGTCGTGAAACCGCAAGAACAGTCGATTTAGGCGAAAATGATATCATTAATTGGATTTCAGCAAATCCGCTTAGAATAGGGAGATGAAGATCCAATTACACGCACTAAGTTTTATGCGCCCCTTAGGAACAATTATGATATCTTAGAGCGGAAGTGAATTAACGAGTGGATGGAGTGAGGCCTAAAAATGTAATTGGACAACAGGGCTGAAATTCAATGAGCGAAACTCTGTTACGTTTGTCTGGAAGCACCGATTGTTTCACCGAAGTGAATTACATGTACTTCCATTCGCTCGGCTGATTTTATTAATAAAATATTTCAAGGAGGAGAGGGCGTTGGAAGATTATGCCAGAATGAGACCGACTAAGGCGTGTCAAATGACATATGCGAGACATACGATAACCACTGTTATTCAGCATCATATTTTTGACAAATGTGCAAAAATTTCATTTTTTTCCTCCAAAATCTCACAGAGAACCAAGTACAACCCAAACAATTTCAAAACGTCACCTTGGTGCATGGCTGACACCAATGCTCCAATAATATTATACTACATAATTAACTGCTCATTCAGTTGCACGTACATTTTGTACACTGTAGTAGAAATACGAACTGATGGAACTGAAGGGCAGCCAATCAGAGAGGTGTCGCTTATCGATTAGGGATTCCTGGTTTCAAGTTGTTGAAAGGAAAATGGCTGACGCCTCGAGCTGAAGCGCCTCCAATGTTTTTTTTAGCTCCTTCCTCTCACCAGTGGCGCTGTATGCGAAATACTAGACTTAGTCAATCGCAAACTGGCGATTGGATTCTATTGGTCGACGCTTTCAGCCCAGTTCCATCACTTCGTGGTTCTACTATAGATAATTTAACGAGTGTTTGCATGCAAATGTGATGACCTGTTGCTGCTCTTTGCTTGGCGAATAATGCTGGCGCTATACAGTGTATATAGCGAGGTCTCAACTGATTGCTAAATAATGACTTCACGGTCAATTAACTCATTTTTGAGGCTTATGCTATGTTCGAAGCCAATTAACATCCAGTATTACGTCACACGACCTCTTGGAAAATGTGCACCACCAAATCGCCTGGGTCAACTTTGCCACTGACCCCATAACACGCGCCATTATTTTTAACGGTCGATTATCTCGACAGACAACAATTCTAAAATTAACGAGAGTTTGCCGGCCAGCATAACACTGCTGTTATTAACACGAATTAAAAAATAAAATATTCAATTTTACCATAATTAAACTAAATGACTGTGCAAGTGATGAGACCTCGTGCAAATGGGGAATGTCAAGATGGCAATTATACAGGGTGGCCATGAATTATCCATCCTCTTAAAGCCATGATAAATGTTTATGCATTAAGGTTTGCACTCTGTTTACATGCGAGCTTTACCTCAATTTAAATAAACATTTCCTACATCAACTCACTACGTTACACCGACTTAACAGTTTCAACTGTTTACATGCTATTTGCCGCCTCCTTACATGTACCTGCTGGTCCTGAGGTGCCTTGAATCAAATCATCCCATACTGATTCCCAAATCAAGTAATACTCAAGTCTAGGAAAAGTATGTAAAACAGGTTTACATGCATGACTCATGTTAAGATAACTTAAAGCTTGCATGCAACCATGGTGTTTCACGTGGAATGCCTGCTCTAATTGAGAGTTTTGCGACCATCCT
The DNA here is from genome assembly GCA_034695085.1 of Cylindroiulus punctatus. NCBI lineage: Eukaryota > Metazoa > Arthropoda > Diplopoda > Julida > Julidae > Cylindroiulus > Cylindroiulus punctatus. The sequence continues at coordinate 8,944 of JAQFYZ010004242.1, read as the reverse complement.
GTTTGCCATCACTACCTATTATCAAGATTATTGTATTCGCAGTATGAGATGTTGTTGACCAATAACTGACAAGAAAATCGATGAAAATCTTAGCCAAATTCCTTTCGCTCCAATAGCTCCTTTCATGTTTCTTGAAGGGCATATGAGTGAAGGAGGTTGTGGGTGTTAATCCCTTTAGTTCCTACAAGTCTCAGCCTAAGTATCAATATTTAGTATCGTTAGCCTTCGATGACGTTGTCGACAGTGACAAATTGCTCCAGCCTTTCACCCCATTTCCCTTCACCGATACACCAGCACTACAAAACTGATTGTAAAATACACGATTTATAAAGATGAATTAGGCGGTGAAAAATCGGTTTTTTAGTAGCTACTGTAGCTAACGACAAGCAAAACGTGTCGTCCATTTGGGCTGAACAATTGAAACTTCCTAGGTGATGGATTATTTTAGGGCTCCCAGAGCAGCCATTTGTTTTCATCTTTCGATGAATTGTATCAATGGCGTCCATTTCACTCAAATATACAACATCCTCCAGCACTGACAGCCTCAATCACGAAATACAATATCCCAGATCACTGACCTGAGAATTGTTCCAGACAATCTGACAAAAACGTTTCATTATACATGAATTACTAGTCTTACTCCTTATTCATGTCACAAAATTGCATCTACAAACAATAGGATAACACTCAACATAATAGCCACTGACATCATGTGACCAAATCGCCAATCAATTTCTGAAGATAATACAGACTGCGAATAACTGCTGGTTATTTTTCACAATGTGGAAAATGTTCTTTTGAAATTGCGCTTATAACTCTTTTTTTTAAAATCATTGTTGTAATGAGGATGGGGCTTTATGATCGTCCTGTATGTTTCTTACCTAAACTCCAAAAAATTTAGTCGGCAACATCTGAACAGTTACACAAGCTTAACTTCCAGATATCTAAAGAAATTGTATAATAAACCAGCGCAACATGTTTCGTATCCAAATTCCAAGAATTTTGCAGACGATATTTACATGTAAACAGTTTGTAAATGCAGATTAAGTAAACTTTTGCTCATGGGCGCATTCAATCTACCAGTGTTTACCTTTCAGGATATCAAACGAAATATAAATCGGATTAAGTATTTTTTATAATTCCCCTTAGCCTGTAGTGTTAGTTTACCGTGTATTGAAAACTGGGGGTATGGAAATCTTGTGCAATACACACGTAGCCTCGTAAACCATAAAGCTTTTCGAATGCATGTCTATCGCCGAAAATACATTAAAAGAAAATTGGAAGCAGTTTAGCACCTTATCTAATTTGCAATTTAAACGCAAATTTGTAGTAATTTGCAGTAAAACGCAAATAAAAAAATGAAAGGCAAATAGAAACAACATTTTGAGCAATCAGGCCCTAATCATGCCTACAGATTTTTGAATGTTGACATAAGCCCTAATTTCTGGGGTGTTTAATAATTTTAGACAAGGTTTTACTTAAAGCCTCTCAAGTCTTATCTGGTTGTAAGTATTATTTATACTTGAAATATTAAAATTTCCCATTTAAGATATTATTCAGGTTCCCATTTCGCCAGACAAAATTTAGTTCATCGCAAATTTCAGAGCAAAAAAATTAATAGTGATGCCTGCTTACTGCTCTTGAAAAAACAAATTGCTCGCTTTCAATAATAGCAGAAAAAACATTGCTGATATTAAAGATTCCTTAGTTATAACAGCTGGTTTTTGGCATTATATCCATCTTAAAAAATACCGCTAAACTTAGACGCAGCTTCGGGGAAAAAATGTTTTTCAAAGTTCAGATAGGGAAACAATAGGAAACAGAGTATTGTATTTTCGTATATTGTTGTTGCCAAAACGATATTTTTATGAAAGGAAAAATCGAAGTCCCTCAAAAGGGGGCTAAATACAATAAAATTCTCCTTTGTTTCGCATCAAAGAGTGCATTTGCGCATTCAGTCGAACTTTAATTTTTCTTTATTTTCAAACTTCTGAATTTCAAATAAAACAATAGGTATAGACGAAAGAAAGAAAGGCGGAAATGGGAAAGGATAAAGCTGATGGAAATAAACCCATTTGCGATGGCGTTGGGCATCAGAGTATGAAAAAGGATGAAAAAGCATGGTTTTTAGCTGACATTATCCGGACATAAGAAATGGCCAACTTGAAAATACGATTCCGGAATCGGTAGGCACCTTCGTCCAGTTTACTGTAACCATGACAACATATCCATAAAAAAATGGGAATGCAAATGTGCATTGTGCACACAACCAATTGTTTCTAATCTAATTTTCTAATATACTGTACAAGAAATATTATACCTCACTTAGTTGTCAGAATCTATCCTCTTCGTTTCTATTTTTTATTTAATAATTTTTTGTTTGTGTGTTTAACCTATTATAACCTAAGCTATCCGAGCAACAACTTCCTCATTGAGTACAAGTTGAAGCAGGGACAATACCAAAGAACACCCAAAGATGTGCGCTGGTTAGATATGCATTTGTCATTTATATTTGAACATATTTGGAGCGATATTTTGCATTTCTATTTTTTCTGCTATAGCTTCAGTGTTCCTTCGAGATACTTTATCTTACGAATAAAATTTGGATTATTTATAGTTTCCTTACTGTCCAGCATATGAGCATTTCATGAGATAAGTTTGTCAGAGCGTGCCTGGCAGAAATTTGTATCTAAGACAGTGCCGAGAAAATTCCATTAATATTGAAAAATGTTCGAAACTTGGAAAATTTCTCGTTTCCAAGCTGTCGTTGGAAGCCTTTAAGCTTGAGGTATGTCGTGGAGAAATCGTGTGGAAAATGAATCTGGGATCAATTTGAGTTGGACGCCTTAAATTCAGCTAGGACAACAGATTCCGAATTCATGGACCTAGCTAAGCGAAATATTTCCTATTGCACTGGTCAACCATCTGGAAATTTGGAAAGCGAATTTCGTCCTTCCGAATGCGTATTACCGAACACAATTTACACCGTATACTAGCAAAAGCTGGACAACTTCGGCACTTTTGATAATATTTCAACACCAGTACTTGCATTAAAGGATTAGCAAAGTTTTCCTTGTCGTACATGGTCTAAACTGCAAAGATATCATTTAATCACCCCATACCTTCAACGTTACATCCTCTTACAATCATGAAAAATGTTATTACTGTGAAGCCTGACAGTGATTGCCTGGCGGATTAGCAGCTAAATAAGTTAAGTAATTAGGTTTAAAGGTAATTTCATGTTAGATTAATTAAGTTTTGAAAAAAAGCAGAAAAACGTAAAAAATACATATTTTGACCATATTTGGGGCTGAGCATAATTTGTAGTACACTATGTATATTTATTATAAAATATATATACAGGGTGTGTGCACAAAAGACATTCATCAAAACGTGTCTTCAACAAGACAAACAACAATTATCTAAACAGTGAGTTTTACCCGTGAGTAGTTTTCTCCTAATAGCTCGAAGGTTAGCAGTGATTGCCCACGTCGAGGGGCAGCGAAATAAATTTATGACATTTTTAGGTTAGATCAGGCAAAAGGCAAAAAGGGATAATTTGTTGTAGCTAGAGCAGGTATCATGCTTGTATATTAGACAAGTAGAGTTGAAATTTGCCTACTTTGTGCACATTTGATAGTGTGGCCCCTAGACTTAGTGTGTGAGAAAAGTGTGAAAGTAACAGAGGATTATTTACCCATGAGTAGTTTTCTCCTAATAGCTGGAAGGTTAGCAGTGATTGCCCATGTCAAGGGGCAGCGAAATAAATATATGATATTTTTATGTTAGATTTGGCACAAAAAAAGGATAATTTGTTGTAGCTATGACAGGTATCATGCTCGTTTATTAGACAAGTAGAGTGGAAATTTGCCTACTTTGTGCACATTTGATATTGTGGCCCCAAGACTTAGTGTGAGAAAAGTGTGTGAAAGTAAGGAAAATTTAATCCAAGATTAACATACAAGATTTCTACTAAAGTCACATTCTCACATCAGTCACAATATACAATCAGATAGTTTGACATGCATCATGTGGACACTTTGTTTGTAGAAACAAGTTTCAAAAGCATCGTACTTGAAAACATGATGTTTTATGAACCATGTACCTCGAAAAACATGTTCCCTTATCATGTTTCCAAAGTTTGGACCAGGATAGGACGCGGTTTAGATATGGCCCTTAACCGGCCTTAATATTACATCAACGGTATTCATTAGTATGAACAAGTCGGAGTTGTGGGAGAACCTACCGGAAGTACTTGGCTGTGTGGCCAACTGCATGCATTTTGCACACAAGGAGCGACACAATGGGACGATTCAGTTCGTAAATAATTTAACGCTCAACATAGGCCATTACACACACGTGTGGCCTTTTATCGAGGTGATGAATGCAAATCTAGGCAAATTAGTCGACGCACACGTCCAATAAAGCTAAATAGTTAAATCGGTTTGACGAGCACTTAGGCCGAGTTATAGCTCCACTGCAATTTATACCTGCTGAGCAAATGCGACAACACTGGGTTTACGAGTGGAGAGCACAAAAAATTGCTGCCAATTAGTCCACAAAATTCTCATTAGCGAAGCAACAGCTCGATTGAACTAGTTAGCAGTTCCCCCGCATTTAATTAAAGCAACAATTCCGGGCTAACTACCTATATTATATTGCCATCCATCGAATAATTAGCTCGGAAAACAGGAAAATGGGTTAAAATTTTCAACGCGAATAAAATACGAATACTACCTACACATTAGCCTTAATCAAAGTAGAATTATTTTTTTTCAGATACGTTAACACAGGGATATTCGAAATTTAGGTTGCACTATATGACCAGCTCCAAATGTGCAAAATTATTATGTCAACCCTACTTGTGGACCCTGTGCTGGATGCCGAAATTTTGTATTTAACCTAACTTAAAACTCACAGAAAAATTAGGAGGAAAAGCTCATTTTATAATAAACACTGTACAGTGTCTATGGCGGTGCAGGGTTTAACATTTGCGAGCATCTTAGGGGCTGGGCATAAACGACGTCCATCAAAAGTCGACTTATCCCTTACCCCCATAAATTTGTGGATGCAACTTATTACAGATGTAGTAAACAATTAAGGTGAAAATCTGAAATACCACTTTACAGTATATGGGCTAATTTCCAAAAAAAAGTCTCCTTCGTGGGGAAAGTAGTATCGTTGAGTGTCGTTGTCTATTTCGATGTATGTTCACTTCAATGTGCTTCTTGGACCATAACACAATCAGATTCCACATGATTAACATCACGAAAGCCACTCGATGTCAATGATATCCGATATAATGTGGTGCATATCAACGTTAAGAAAGCTCGAGGATTCAACAAGTGCAACATGCTCTATAGTCAATGTGTGCCAAATGTTGCTCGTAACGTGGCAACTGATATTCCATAGATACACACAATTACAGCGCAGTGATATCATTTACCAATATCGGTATAACAGAAAATCATGCAGTAGCACGGATGTCAAGAACATATTGGGAAGAGATATTTTCAACAAGAAAAATAAGGAAAAGAAACAAACTATGCGGGTTGATCACCCTGTATTTACACGTTTATTGCTTTCGCCAAGTTTGTGTTATTCATTAATTAGACGTACACAACCCAATCGTCGCCTCAGCTTCCTTACCCCCTTAAACGCTATCTCATAAAACACTTTGAGACTGTTGATGCCAAACCTACATCCAATGATGCATGAGCTCAGCTAGCGCGTGACGTTGATTGAGTCGCATCGAAAACAATATTGCAGTCATTAAGATAAACTGTAGATAAACTAAAGGATGTGCATCACGCATGCGTGATTTGAACTTCGCGTATTTTCAGCAACATCAGCGAAATTCTTCGGGAGAAATGCAAGTTGCATCACTCTGGCTGATCCATCATCTTTATAAGTGAGTTTAAAGATAATAAATTTCCTTTAGAGAACGTTCAATGATTGTAACGATTCAATTTCACAGGTCAAAAACAAGTTAAACAAAATAAATGCACAGGGTAGTGAATGTGGCAAGTGGTTCCATCAATGTCTACAACTCCGGTATACAGGGTGTGTGTTAGTGATTTTTTGCAATTGAATTTACGTAATTTTGGACAGATAAGATAATTTCAAATGAAACAATGTTTTAATTCAAAGTGTATAGTGCTAGTAAGTTCCTGGACTATATAAAATTAAAAGACATTAGAATTGTTCCAAATTCTAGATCTCTTATATTCCCATTCAGACGGCAGGTGCTGCCATCTATCGCTCATAAAGCAAAATAAAAACATAGAATTATCGTTTTTATTAATAGCATACGCATTTCCACAAGTTGTCAAATAGTACCGCCAATAAAACGCAAGTCCCTCTTAATGTTTACAGAAAAACAAAATATTTTAATATGTTGATCAGGAAAGGAGAAATTGAGTTTCGCAATTTAGTGCAGGGTGTCCCCAAAGTCACAACGCACTTTCAAATCAATGTGAAAGTCAAAAGTGAATTACTCTAACACCATAAACAACCAGTTCCCAAAAGGTCCTTTCCCCAGACGCATACATAGCTCATGCCTGTTTAATTATTGACCTTTACTTAATAGGGATGGGGGTCCAAAAGTTAACTTTTTGATGGACGTCGTTTATGCACTGCCATGCTACCTCCTAACCAAACGTGTAAAACATGCGAGGCTCATCACTGTTGACAACCAGAACAAGACTAGTTAAATATTAAATGTCAGAGAGCTTTAGGAGGCACATTGACGTTGACAGGATTCCGTAATGGGCAGAGTAGCGGCTCGGATGACCCATATCAAAAGCACGTCGACCATTCTAATGGCATGTCGCCGGCTGCATTTATATTAACAGCATTCGGATTTAATTAAGCCAAAACGCACAAGGCCGGAGCGAACGAGTCGTGAATAACAAATAACCCAGGTGTTGAGCAAAGCGAATTTTGCTCAAAATCCTAATTTGATCATTTTATGTAAGCGCATTAATATACGGGGAACAGACAAGTGCCATCCATTAATTAGAAATCCGCGTGGATTGCACAGTGCGAGTAGGAGGGATACACTGTAGTGTTTTAATCAAAGATTTTATAGCTCCGGAAATAAAATGTCACTAAGAGAGACAACTGAAGCCAATTATTAATGCAGTGACAGCATCGACGGCTGAAAAATTCGTTTCATTTTCCAGAAAAATCCTGATTAAATGTTACAGTAATAGTATTGCCATCTTTTTACGTGGCCTTGTTTTATTATTGTTTTAAGCTTAGGTCAAATTCATAGGCTCGATTTTTAATTTCCATCCAACAATTGGAATTGGGCTAGCCAGACGAACTTTATTGGTGCACAAAAATGACATACATGCAGTGTCTCTGCTTTAAACCAGCGTTATATTAACTGGCGAAAATTGCATGGTACCTTTGAGGACATCCAACATTTGATCTCACTGTGAAAACAAACAGCGCATTGTTCGATAAATTCAGGACCTGCCTAAGAAAATGTAATGAAACTTTTGGCTGTTTGCGATTACATCCGTCCATTGCTTTGGCCAGCGTCCCAATTTCTCAAACTTTCATTCGCATTCAAGTGGATCGGTCAACTTAACGACTATATTGGCTATATGGGACTATTTACAAGCATTGTCATTGTTAGCGCTTTATATATTTGCAATTTCATGAAATCGATGGACACATCTAAGGGGCCATTTCAAGTGTAATGCTAGGGGGGTAACTGAGACCAAACATGTGGTCGCCATTTAGGCACAATATTAAGCGAGCTATTCTGGTGCCATTTACATGTATATGGCCTTGCTAAAGCACTTCCACGTGTACTTTGCATAAAAAGGCAAAAAATGTCGCGCTTCTTAATTAATAATTCACAGCGACACGGTTTCCCCATGGCCATAAACACACGAGGCTGCTGCAGCAATTTAGAACCATAGCGTCGCATAAATGCATGTTTTACCTATTCATCGCACTGCAACTTCATCTCTATACACACATGCATTAAATTAAGACAAAAACAGTTGAGAGCTGCATTCTGAAATGTATAAAATTGTGTACAATTGTCACGATATAGCCTACAGGGTGACTTACAAGTCACTCCTCATTAGAAAAATTCATTAACAGTTTTGGGATTTGTAAGGAAATATTTTCGTAAAAAGTAGAACTACACACGTGAAATAGAAACTTATCTATTATAGTTCTTCTACCTTCTTCCACAAATTTTTCATTGTCTATTCATCGCATTGGAACCTCAACCCTACACACATGCAATAAATTAAGACAAACACAGTTGAGAGTTACATTCTGAAATGTATAAAATCGTGTACAATTGCTACGATATACAGGGTGACTTACAAGTCACTCATCATTAGAAAAATTCATTAAAAACTTTTGGGATTTGTAGGGAAATTTTTTGGTAAAAAGTAGAACTACACACGTGAAATAGAAACTTATCTATTATAGTTCTTCTACCTTCTTCCACAAATTTTTCATTATCACTAACAGTTTTTTTTGTAAGTTATTGTTGTTATGAGGTAAGACTATGATCACCCTGTATTCGATCACCGATTCGCTGCATTAATTTTGGATAACATGCACTCGTCCCGAAAGATAAATTAGCGAAGCATTAACTCCCCATTACCATTATTTTGAAAATGAAAAGATGTGCTTGGTCGATGTTTTTATCGTATTATTTTATGCCCTAGAGTCTCATATTTCGGATCCGGATGGTTTTTTAAAGGGCTGTTATTCGTGCATCTATCATCTGCATAGGATCCGACATTCCGACTTTTAAAATATACTGCGAGTATATTGAAAGCAAATTAATTACTCGAAAAACAAGCATTAAACAATGTCGGTAATTAAAATATGCTTTTACGATGTCAATTCGCCTTCTCGCTCTCGGAATCAGAGGTAGTTAAGCGCCCAGCATTAATTACTATCGAAG
>JAQFYZ010004241.1:0-11492 GCA_034695085.1 Cylindroiulus punctatus | reverse complement strand
GGGAAATTTACTTGGGTTGTCAGGGAATGTCAGGGAAAGTCAGGGAAATGATTTTGTAAATTTTAGTATGAACCCTGTATACTCGGGGAAACACTGTGTCCATTGTACACTGGACAGCTGACTGTCCGGAGAAATGCAGTCCCTCCATCCCTTTGAACACCAAATGGGAGGCCATACAGGCGATTGTTATTATTGCAATTATCCAAACGTCCATCCGGGCAACAAAGTGACGAGCTGAAAATCGATTCGGACACGATGACCATTTCCGGTTGACCTCCGCCGTGCATCTCAAAGGGGTTTTAAGCGGCTTAAGTGAGATCAGGGGGAGGAGGGGGCGGTCAATTAGGGGCCATAATGGATGTCCGAAAGTGGACGTTTAAAAGGGGACCGGAATATAATGTATATCGCACTCGTTGCACACGCCGGCAATTAATGAGATTGCAATTGAAGCATCAAAAAGCCAAGCGGAGCATTTGCTCGCCGGACTGGTCATTTCGGACACTCCGCTTAATCACGCGCGTCCATTCTCTCCTTATCCTCCTCTTCACGCGTTACGACCAAATGTCCGTTTGCATTTCCTGCTGACCGCTGGCCGCGCTTCCCTACGTCTAATTCGAATGTTTAACCAAATGAGCATGGAAAGTGACCAATGGTCAGCCGAATAAGAGATTAGCCGGAAATTTACGCCGTTTTAAAAAGGCCTAAAAGGGTTTTAATGAAGTGGAAACAGTTGGGGAAGAAGACCCGGCAACCACCCACTTAATCGCCGACGGGAGGACACTGGTAAGGGAAAGTCCATTCCGGCACCATGAGGCATTTGGATAAGCTTAGCCCATGCAGCATTGACGTAATGTGCTCGAGCAATATGATTTCATTGGTTTACTCCTTTCCTACTTTTATCCCTTTGGAAAAAGTGGTCCAGAGATGACTTTTGTTATACTACTGCTACTACCAACCAATAGTGCTGTGTGTGCGACCCTGTGCGGTACTATAGTAACCACCAAGTGGTGGAACTGGGTCAAATGTGCCGACAAATTGGGTCCAATCAATCGCCTGTTGGGGATTGATTTAGCCTATAGTAGAACCAAGAAGTGGTGGAACTGAAGGGCAGCCAATCAGAGAGACGTGGCTTGTCGATTTGCACTTCCATGTTTCTTCAGTCAGTGAAAGTCCATTCAGTGGCACTGATTGTATGCAGTTAGGCTAAATAAATCGCCAACAGGCGATTGGACCCTATTGGTCGGCACATTTCACCCAGTTAGATCACTTCGAGGTTTTACTATAGTTGCGAGCAAGCAGTGCCACTGAACGGACTTTCACCGACTGAAGAAACATGGAAGTGCTAATCGACAAGTCTCACCTCTCTAATTGGCTGCCCTTCCGTTCCATCACTTCTTGGTTTTACTATAGAACTGCACCGCCAAAGGCCGCTTTACACCTCCGGACATTATTGTTGGTTCAATATAAAAGTGAACAGACGGACAGCCAATCCGAGAGGCCTAAATCGGCTTATCGATAAGTTTGTCCAGGTTCTTCAGAATCGAGTTGGTGAAAGGAAAATGGCTGCCATAGCCGTACTTGCCAAAGTAGAAATGATATCGTACCGTGGCAACTTTGACACCTTTTGAATAAATACCTTAAAATGATCATATGCCAGCCATTTAGCAACTCGAGCTGATTTCATTTGATAAGTTTACTCCTTACCTACGGAAGGCTGAATAACGAGCCAGTACGCCCCATGTGCGACCCTGGGCCATACTCTTGATTGGCTTAGGCGCTGACTTGCACCAGTTCAAGCTCCTCCTTCCAACCATTAACGCGCCATGAAATGATTTTTGCGATTGCATCCTATTGGTCTGTAAATTGACTGGATTGGCCTAGTTCGCTCTTACGGTGAACCGACTATGGTCATTAAAACTGGGTCATTGGACATTGCACCAGCTTTAGTAACGTAAAAAGGACCGCTTCTACTTTCCATCTTATTTTAAGTTGGGACTGAGTGACAGCCAATCGGAGAGATTCAGCTGATGGATTAGTTCTTCCAGGCTTGGTTTTTAGCACATAATCGGTGAAAGGAAAATGGCTGCCATACTTGGCTACTTGCCGATAATGCCGAAGTGGAGCGACTGACATGATCAATCGCAAACAGGCGATTGCATTCTATTGGTCTGTTGGAACTCCCCAGTCGCAACTGTAGTAAGCGCCATCTAGTGCGCAGTTTCTCGAATTTTCGGTAAGGGGGAAGGATTGGAATGTTGGCCACCCTGGTAACCCCTGCCACCCCACGCTTTTATTGGCTTTCTGAAATGCAGACATTTCGCTTTCTGTTTACTTTACAGATGGTTAACAAAGATTTTCCAACTTTTGTTTACTGCTCCGAATTGAAGCCAACATAAAACAGATTTTCTTTCTGATGTGATCTAGGCATTTTTTGTTTTTAAAGTTCACGGTGCCACGACCCGGAAGTGGCGCGCCATCTTGTTTCACTAATGCGTAATCCTATCGCACTAACGAGTTAAACGAGCGCTCACTATCAGCGAGACATGCGACGCCATCTTGAAACGCCCGACTCGAAATAGACACACTTAGGTTTATCACCACGAGTGTCTTTGGCAAAGTTGGGAGATTTTTTTCATACGTGTTCTGGAGTTTGTTATACAATGAAGCATCCATTTTGGAACGTCTTTCGAAATTGGAATGCTTCGTTCTAAATTGGAACGCTGCCTTCTGCCTTGTCCTGTCACTTGGTTTTACTTCATGGGCCTCTGCAGCCCATCGGGGGTTTTTATTTGCAATTTGCTGGGAGGGAAGCAAATAAAATTGGAAATAAAATATATATGAAGTTGAGTTAGTCCATATTATATATTATATATGCCCTAAAAAGTTATGAATATTGCAGTTGGGGGTGGCGGCCTGGGTTATTAAGACACCTTGGCTATGGGAGGGGAAGGACCAGTCGTATCTTCCATCCAAATAAACCAAATAGATCCTAACTTACAATAATGATTGCACTAAAAATTGTCAGTCGTAAACCATTCCTCATAAAACCATCTTGGCTCAAGTCGTAAAAAAGCCTCGTGCTCGAATTTACTGGAATCGAGATCCGCGCCCGGATTGGCTGGGCGCTCGGACGCCATCTTTGGACTCTTGCACGTCCATACTGTGTACTGCGGCGGAAGGATATAGTGCCCTTAAAAATTCGGCTAGGGTACTTGATATCATGATATGGTCTTACAACACTACTATTTAGTGTTTTGGGTGATAACTTAATCATAATTTAATAAACATTCTTAACAGAAAGTTGCAGTTTATATAAGTTGATACAGCACAAGCAGGCGCATTCATACATTCATGTAACAAACACAGTAGGGGATGGGATTCATAATGTCCACCAGATGGCAGGCTTGTCTTCTGGACCAAACTACTCTCAACCTGATCGAGCATAGAACAAAAACTCAAAAAATCCAAACTGTAACATGCATGCCTTAGTATGTCTGGACGTTCTAATTATTCAATTATGCAAATTTTGACTCAATCGGTTCTCAGTCAGTAAGAAACACAAGCAAATTGATGGAAGCTTGTACTTAATAACTTTTCCTGTATTTAAGACGTTTTGACAACCACAACTTCACGTGGACTTTGCATGTCTGTCTGACATGGATGTCTGTCTGACATGGATGTCTGTCATGCAGTTTTCAACTATTTGAAGCCATATTTAGCCTACTACCCGACGTCCAAGAGAGCTAAAATTTGGTACACTTCTCAAGTCATCGACACATTTGATTCCAGTAAAGTTTCATAGATCAAACTCGATTTCTTCAAGAGTTATGGGCAGTCAAAGTATTCCAATGTTTTGTAATCAGATTTTTCCAATGGTACCTAAACTGGTACCACCATTTTTGGATTTCAATCTGCATATGATGTAATAGGTATTACCTCTCGTTGCCCTGGCTGGGTTCTCCTTCATCGTCGTTGATGGAGCTTTTAGCGTGGCAAGTTTATTTTTATTAATTTATCACGAGCAGGGGGCGCTCCGGCCTCGAGTAATGGGCGCCGAAATCCATTTGGAGAAAAACGAAAATCGTAAATAAACTATTGGATTTGCTCGTTTATATATATTTTATTGAATGGTCGGGGACCCCCTCCCCCTCTTCCATCCGAACCATATAATACTTTATTTCTGTGTTTTTGCGTGTTTGCAAACGCTCTGGATAGACACGGCATCGCCGTTGCCAGCTCACTCCTGGCGGCCATAAAACACTAAAAACTCTTTTATGCCTCTGTAAAATGTTTTATAGACGCAATTAGCCCCAGATAGATGTGTTTTCAGTGTAACACAAAACCCGGCCCGGGCTGCAGCCAATCCGACATTCGGTGGCCCCCAACGAACCGTTTGTTATTGGTTTTAAGCGAGCGCAGCGCCCCCTGACGGCGATAATGTAAACGGTTTGTTACAAGAAATTCTGTTGAAAACGTGCGAATTGACATGTTAGAAACAGGGTTAAACCTTGCATGAATGATGTTGCCATTGATGACGAAATTTTATATTGTGTTATCAACTTTCACTGAATAAGTGTCTTCCAGTGACACATATTGTGAAGGGATATATGTATATAAAAGGAAAAAGGATTTTGGGAAAGTTGGTGTTGATATTCAAAAACAATATCAATTCAAGATTCTCGAATCACTTTTCTCTAAATTTCTAAAAGATGTCTGGAAACCGGCATTTTGCATGATGCTTCCTGTCCACTTGTAATTTTTTTAAGCTTAATTTTGCTCTTAAGCTGGATTTCCTAATTTTCCGACCCTACTCACACGCCAATCTATTAATTTGCTTAAGTACGATCAGAGCCAGCAAGGGGGAAGAAATAGCAGGAAAAATGTCTATTGGCAAAAGCGTCGCCGGAAAATCCCCAGTAAATGCATGCAGTATCTGGGAACACTGGCTGTAGCTCCGCCCAAATTTTTATAATTTTTTAATGCTGCGATATGATTGGCCCAAAGAGGGGTCGTAATTTTCCCTAAATTTTTTGTAATGTTTTGCCTTAAGAGAAAGTTAAGAAAACAGTATGTCCAAAATTAGACAAAAATTACAAGTGGACAGGTCGAAGCATTAGATGTAAATTATACCAGAATGCATCATAAACAATGGAACTAGAATAACATTTGTGTAATGTTTTCGAAATGAATGCATGAGCTTCGAATCTGTGCAAAAGTTTCTCTTTAAGTTTCTTAAGTTCCATTCCTCTAAAAGATGTCTGAAAACCGCCATTTTATATTCAGGTGTAAATTTGAAGTGATTTTTTAAGTTCGACTGGAAAACCAAAATTTGGTTTAGGGAAGATTGACTTTTCAAAACTCGCTTCCGCTTGAAGATCGTAAAATAATCCTCAGAGAAAACCAGGCACTGATTTTCTCACATTTCTCTCACTAACATGACCCAAGTTCTGAGAAATGTATAGTTATGCTCTTTTTGTTGTCAACCGTAATTGTTCAAATTCCCACATATCCCTTTCCAATAAACCAAAACATATCTTTCCTAGAACCCATAACATGCAAATGCTTTCTTTCAAAATTCATATCGTACATATGCCATCACCAGTCCTTACTGTACATTATATTTCAGTTCAATCATACTTCCTGTCCAGTCAATCATACTTCAATCATACTTGTAATTTTTGTCTAATTTTGAACTTAATTTTTTTAAATTTTCTTTAAAAGCAAAAAATTACAGAAAATTAGGGGAAACTTACGAGTAGAGTTTTGCTTTACTTTGGACCAATCATATCACAGCATTAAAAAAATTTGGGTGGAGCTACAGGCAGTGTTGCCAGATACTGCATGAATTTACTAGGGATTTTCTTGCGGCGCTTTTGCCAACAGACATATTTTCGTGCAATTTTCGCCCCCTTGGCGGCGCTGCTCATAGTTAAGAAAATTAATAGATTTTCTTGTGGGTAGGGTCGGAAAATTTGAAAAGCCAACTTAAGACCAAAATTAAGCCCAACAGTTACAATTAAGTGGACAGGATATGAAATGGATTTTGGATAAGCATTGGGAAATTTATAATCATTGAAATGTGACGGAATTTTCAATATCCCAAGTCCAGCAGACACCCTTCATGGGCAATCGAAGTTTTTCAATAAAATATTCTGAAAATTTGGAATTACTAGCACTTCGAGTGCACGGCCAAAATAACCTGACGTTAGGGGGAAATGGTGGGCTTACCTTCCTCCAAATCGTGTCATTATGGGAAATGATGCTCGTTGCAAATAATGATGGGGTAGTTAGCGAAGTGGTCAAGGGGCAGTTAGCAGTTTGCGGCCCAAGATGGCCGCCGTAAGAGGCTTTTTATCGTGCGTTTAATGCATTCGATTCGCGTTAAGCGCTGCAAAACGGTTTGGGCCATTTTTTTAAGGGCCCATCGTGGCAAACGCATGCCCTTTTTAACTATTCGTAATGAAGAGCGGGTCGAAATGGGCATTTAATTGCACCGAGGCCCGTTTGCTTCGAACGGCCATTAGCTCCTCCGCAATCGGTTTCTCTTTACGGCCGCAGAAATTGACCACTGTCCGTTTTCAATCTAGAAAGCTTTTTTGGCCGAGCCTCCCAGGTCCTGATCATTTCGCTTTATGACCCCTGGCGGGGCAGTTGGCGAAAAACGAATTGGTCGCCATTATTATTCAATAAATAATTCCGGACCCCTTGACCAACGGTCAGCGGAGGATCCAGTATCGATTAGCACTTCGCACGTTCCAAATGCTGGAATGGTCCAAATGAATCACGATTGCTGACTGTGACGTCACCGGTTCACTAGGTGGCGCTGCATGGTGAATGGTGACGTCACCGGTTCACTAGGTGGCGCTGCATGGTGAATGGTGACGTCATTGGGCGACGATTATCGTTATTGTTATTTTTGTCTAATTTTGGAGTTGATTGATTTTTTCTTAATTTTCACTTAAGGAAAGAATTATGGAAAATTAGAAAAAACCAATCATATTGCAGTGTAAAAAATGAAGAAAGTTAGGGCGGAGCTACAGCTACACTCTAAACAGAAAAAGTACAAATGTTTTGAAACTCCATACGGTACTTGTCCATTAACGGAACTACCTGTTATGTTAGGGTAGGTTAGGTTAGGTTAGGTTTTTTGAGCGTTTATACCTACCCTAACCTTACCTAACCTAACCTAACCTAACCAAACCTAACCTAACCTAACCTAACCTACCCTAACATAATATGTAGTTCCGTTAATGGACAAGTACCCTACAGTATATACACACCCTATGGGTACATATGTTCATCGCATGTGTACCCTTGACAGGTGTTCCTAGGGGTACGTTGTACTTTGAAGTACAAATACTTAAATAATTTCATCCCTTTGGGTACATATATGATATGGCGTACAGATGTATATTTGTATGTATATTTGACATTTGTACCCCACAAAAACTGCATTTGTACTTTTATGGTTTACAGTGTAGTGTTGCCTGCATGCATTCACTGGGATTTTCTTGCGGCGCTTTTGCCAATAGACTTCTTCTTCTGCACTTTCTTTCACCCCTGGTGGCGCTGATCATCCCTAAGAAAATAACGAGATTGGTATGTGGGTAGGGTTGGAACATTTCGAAAGCCAACTTAAGACCAAAATTAAGCCAAAAAATTACAAGTGGACAGGAAGACTTAAGGTGTTTAAGGTATCAGTTTAGTGTCAGCTAGGTATCTTCGAAGGTAGATTTTAAGTTTTGATTGGCTGCGAAACTACCTATTAAAGGTATGTTTTAGGTAGTTCTGAGGTATCCAGAAGTAAAGATATCTTCTGATACTATGGATATATTTTCGATACTTAATACCTCAAAAATACCTAACGTTAACCTATCAGGATACCTTTGAATGAATCATATTTATTGTTGTAAAATGTGGAATCCAAACTTATACTTGAATACCTTAATTGATACCTGTTCGATGCCATAAATGGTTGTAGGTGCTGTATGATGTGAGGGTTCACTTTTGGATACATGTACGTATTTGTATTCACATTGTGCATAAACTTACATCTCTGAGTTGACTGAGTTGCTTGTAAACACGTGAATTTCAACAAATACTGATAGTAATGTTGGTCGTGTAATCGTGTAAGTGACTTGTAGAATATTACGTTCTGATTTCTGACCGTTATCGAAATTTTTGGACAAGTTCAAGTTGACATTACCTCTTACTTGCTTCAAGTTGCATTTCGTGACTGATAGCTTGGGCTCGAATTTCCAATCAAAAATTGCTTCAGGATGCAATTGGAATGTCCAATTAGGGTTCACTAACACTTAATGGACTCTTTGAACTGCACTCTGTAATCGGCATCAACTTACCCAACAATAACTTTTGGAATGCATATTCGAGCAATTTTGTGTTCTTTTGTCTTCGAGCTTAACATTGCGTGTGCCATCCAATTTTGAGTGTGAATTTTCTCAAAAATTCTTATCGTTTTTTATCTAAATTACTGCCAGAAAAATGAAGTCTTTGGGATCCATTGGGAAAATGGGAATCGAAAGCCACCTGTGATGATTCGGGCTCAACAGTATCACACAACAAGATGGCGCCCAGCATCACTACCAATGGCGCCCCCTACATGTATTTCCCAGACGTTCATGCCACGTTTTACAAATATCCCATGCCAGTTTCCTAATTATAGTTTCACGCGTGTACTTTTATTTTCGACATCTGCATTTTCGACTGTTTGATTCGAATTATGAACTCCATATTTTGCCGAAATTTACTTCCGTCCTATAATTAAACTGTTCGCCCATCACAATCGGCCGATTTAGGGAGCCATTTGGTCAACAACGGCAAATTACCAAAATATTTGACCGAAAACACCAATTTTCCTGTCATCGGTGCGTAATTACTGACGGTTTATTGCTGCCTGCAACCTCGATGCATTCTTTAAGTTTTTTATTGCTTACATTGGAATTGCGAATGCAAATGAAGATGTGATTGCATCGATTGGAATCTAACTATATTTTTGTTGTTTTTTGCAGCTCACGGCCAGGACGCCCACCCAAGAGAGCGTCGTTGCTTGGCATGAGTGCCAGCCAAGACACCTTGCTGAAGCTGAAGAAAAGTCGCCTCGAAAATGGGGAATATCCGGGTTACGAGAACGGTCACATTGCAGGTAAGAACCAATGAAATGGCGCAGTGCTGCCACGCTGCCTTGTCCAACCGGTGAAGAAAGTCCCGATCGTGACTGCCTTGTTTAATTGCTTTACCATTTTCTGTGCTGGAAAACAAAATCTATAAGCTGAACCAGTCTAATTGGTTGGGGCCTTGTGTATTCTATATTTGAGACGACTATATATTTTCGTGCAATTTCTTCCCCCTTGGCGGCGCTGCTCATACTTAACAAAATTAAGAGATTGACATGTTGGCAGGGTCGGGAATTAAGTAGGGCCTACTTATTATGGTCAAAATTGGCCAAAACCTTTCAAGTGGACAGGTAACATTGCAGCCATTCTTAGTATGGTTCAACAGTGGCAAAGCCTACTTTTTCATTCTACACATTATTAATTCCTGAGATTGCAATTTATTTAATAATAGCTTGGACCGAAGTTTATATTAGAACTTGTATGAGTCAATGACTTAATATTTGTACATATAATGAATTAGTAGCAAATAATAACCCTTTTGAGTGTGTTAAGTCCTCTCAGAATTCAACCATTACATCATCATTGGTTCTCTGATGCCAACCATCCACTTGTTAGTTTTGTCTAATTATGGAGTTCATTTTTCTTAATTTTTACTATAGTAGAACTAAGAGCTGATGGAACTGGAGGACAGTCAATCAGAGAGGTGTCGCTTTTCGATTAGGGACGCCTGGTTTTTAGTTGTTGAAAGGAAAATGGCTGACGCCTCGAGCTGAAGCGCCTTCAATGTTTATTTTGTTGAGACTTAGTCAATCGCAAACTGGCGATTGGATTCTATTGGTTGGCGCTTTAAGCCCAGTTCCATCACTTCGTGGTTCTACTATAAAGGCAAAACAAAGACAATTAGAAGAAAATTACGAGTAGAGCTCTGTTCCACTTCAGACCAATGATATCGCAGCATTAAAAAAATGAAGAAAATTAGGGCGGAGCTACAGCCAGTGCTTCCAGGTACTGCGTGAAACTATTGGGATTTTCTTGCGGCGCTTTTGCCAACAGACTTTCTTTCCTGCACTTTCTTCCCGCTTGGCGGCGCTGATCACACTTAAGAAAATTAAGAGATTGGCATGTGGGTAGGGTCGGAAAATTAGGAAAGCCAACTTAAGACCGAAATTAAGCCAAAAATTACAAGTGGACAGGAAGCATTAGTGTTGGGTTTATCACTTCTGCGCCACAACCTTCAGTGGCGCCCCCTAGGACCACGTTCCAAATTGAGCGATTTAGATTCAGGAGCGCGTCTGTTTGCCTTTTGCGAACTCCGTCCACGCACAAGCAGTGAAACACACGCACGCCTATGGCTTCTCAGCAACAGCTTCTAATTCGATAAATTTCGCAGTGATTTTCGACTCATTTCCACCCATTAATTGTTTTTACGACCTTTCTAAATAACAATCGCCCGATTTTAATTACTTTTTTTCTAATTACACGCCCTTTTCCACGAGCGGATTGCGCGCCAGCCAATCATGATTCGCGCTCTGGAAGCAGGCTGCGGTTATTAGTCGCTGATGATTCCGATGCCATTTCTCATTGCCGGAAACAACCTTGGATTGGCTCCTTCAGAGCTGGCAGCTTTTTTCCCACATTCCTCCTCGAGATGTCTTAGGCTGTTTTCCAAAAGCCAGTCGATTCACTCCCTAAACGGATGTTCTGAAGGTTGGAGTTAAGCTCGCCGTCACATGGGCTCGACATACATGTAAGCTGCTTATGACGTCAGTGCTTGCTGGTAGCGGTGATTACGAAACACAACTGCTTATTACGCTTACCATACTCAAAGTTGCCTAAAGCTTAACTTCAAAATTCTACAATTCTTAAATAATTGTAAAAATTTTCCCCTATGACCTTGGGTCAAATTTTTCAAAAACAAAATTTTCTGATCTGAAGGTGTGATTATTCAACAGTTGTGCTCAAACAAATTCTGAAAACAGAAAAATTTCTATCTTGTTCAGCTGAAGCAGTGTCTTCTTTTGACTTAATGTCATTCCACTAAGGGAAACTCCATCAGTATAGAAGATCCATCTCCTTTAGACTTTATTCAGGGATGTCTTTCCACTAGGGGAAACTCCATCAATAGGGAAGACCCATAGCATTTAGACTATTCAGGGATGTCTTTCCACTAGGGGAAACTCCGGCAAAAGGGAAGACCCATAGCATTTAGACTACATTCAGGGATGTCTTTCCACTAGGGGAAACTCCATCAATAGGGAAGACCCATAGCATTTAGACTACATTCAGGGATGTCTTTCCACTAGGGGAAACTCCATCAAAAGGAAAGACCCATAGCATTTAGACTACTTTCAGGGATGT
>JAQFYZ010004240.1:0-11492 GCA_034695085.1 Cylindroiulus punctatus | reverse complement strand
GCGATTTTTGATTGCGAAACGGATGAAACGTCGCGAACATTATCTATGTCAATTTTATAACCATCCATTAATTTCGGGTAGGAAGTGACGGGATATTCATGGAGACAATGTGGAATATGTGGACGAGGTGTCCCATTAAACAAATGGTATTTCGTGTTTCGAGCACATCGAAGTTAATGTTTAATGAAACTCGGATAATATGAAATTGGTGAGAATAGGGAGAGAAACTCCTCAAGTTTTCTATTCGAGAATTGTAGGATATTAAGATGAGGTCTGCAATTGATAACCAAGCTAGCATACAGTACATACATTACATACCTGTATGTATACAGATGTGCTAGCCACTAATCTATTTTCATTGTTAATAATAGCATCTTTATGGGAACAAGTTGTATTCATTTTTCACCTGCCTAGCTGTGGGACTTTATCCTTTTTATCTTTGTTTAAACATAACGTAATTTCTGCTCTAGCTGCCCCTTAGCAGGCAGGCAATCACTGCTAGCTTACAGCTCCATTAGGATAAGCCTACTTTATTCCGATGTGTCGTTACCCAAGCAAAAAGCAATTTTATCCAATTTTGTGTAATTTACCTAGGTTTGGGAAGAAGAATAACATGGTAAATTACTTTCCCACGTGAAAACACACGCTTTCACGTGGCCGTATATTGGTAGCTTTGTCAAATTATTAATTGCTTGATTGCAACTCGTACAAGTGTCAAATGCTTTTGAACAAATGGGCGAACTCATTGAGTTTCGCTGCAACAGAAGAAGCCATAACCATGCAGTATGAAAAGTACTACTAATTAGCCTTGCTAAATTAGATATCGAGGTTAACAGTGCAGAAGAGCGGGCTCAACCCCGAGCAAATACTGAATTTTAATTGGGATCTTCCATTTTTGAATCACATCACTCATCTCTCGCAATACATTGTGGTTGAAAACAAATTGTGACGGACACTATTCAACCAGTGTTGACACTGATGAATGCAAAGTGGCGCTGCTCGTCCATGAAACCAACATGTATCTTTTGAAGCAGACCCAGTTTAAAATCAATAACGAAGTTAAACAAAAGCCACGACCTACAAGCGTTTGGGCATTCAAAGTGAATGTAACGGGCAATTTGAAAAGTTAAAATAAAGCGAAAATAAACAATAGGTCCCAAATTTGAATTCCGAAGTGATGCGGATATGGCTTTTGTCAATTTGTACACGTACATGTACATTCGTATTAACAATAACGGCAACTGTAAAATTTTACACTTGTGTCGACACTATCGAGGGTTTTCCATGTATGCATGGCTGTGCACATATTTATAGATCATATTCTCCATTGACAACTATTCAAAATACTGGCCATGTGATGCACTTCCGCATAGCCAATACTGTTTACTGTACACCAACACTAATCAATTGGAAAGACAGTCGCAGATTAAATGTCAATAAGTGGGAAGTTTAATGGATGGCAACGATTTTTGCTCTAATGCCCGTGTCAATCATCGTGCCATACAAATAAATGGGCATATTTCCCCCATTGTCAATCTTGAAACGTTGATGACCATTACTTTATGATAATAGGCATGAGGAATAACGGGCTGGGCACAAAACTGAGAACACAAATTCTTCATTTTCCCCCATTCATCTTCCTCAGAATTGATAAATCCCTCCCTCAACGTAATTTCACTGAATAACATTTACAGGATGCACATTTCTTTATTAATATGGGGATATTTTATCATCAACTCATGCAGTCAGATACCAGCATCTCGTAGGTTTCATGTAAGGTTCTCCAAAAGCATTTTATATTTCAACTACTCCTTCAGTAGAGTTGATAACATTATTTATGTGTTAAGTGTGGGAAATAGGTAATAACAATATTGCTGTTCTAAACATTAGCCACCCTAGACTGACAGAATTGCATGGCTTTCAATCACAGCTGGTAGGCTGACAGTGATTGCCTAGTGGTTAAGGGGCAACAGAATTAGAAAGTATATTTAAGGTTAGGCTAGGCACAACCAAAGGATAATTAAGAAAATGGCTAGCTTCCTGTTTTTAAAACTGCCATAACGATCTATTATTTCATATTGAAAAGATGTGCGTGACGCACGAACACAGTCCCGGATGTAACGTACAAGGTAGAAGCTCGATTTCACGAAATTGATTTATGGTGTACACTCGTACACAGTCCAATAGTGGAAATAATCAACTGTTGACCTTTGCCGTGGAGGCAATATTAAAAGGTAGAAGCGTTATTAGCTCACAGCAACGGTCTGTTAGACGGCCCTACTTGAGCATAAGCATCTGTTGCTTGCACCATGGAAAACAGACATAACTTCAAAGCTTGGAAACCTTTCTCTAAGACGTAATCCTAATTTGCATATCGTAACTCATGTCCGCTAAAGAGCCACGTGACGACAGCTGATAAACACCAGTAGTAGGTGTTCCGTCTGCTTAAATTGAAACCATCAATAAGACTTCACTCAAACCGAACTTATGTAACCAAACGTAACTTGGGCTTTAAACCGGAGATGCAATTGCCAGCTATTTTAGCGAGTGATTGAAAAGGGTGAAGAGAAAGATTGCGCAGATCCCCACATTAACTGAAAGTCTGATTTGCGCGAAACAAGAGCAAGTTTGACAGCTATTGTAAATATTCGAAGCACTCACTACTGCGTGGAAACCTGCTGTTTGACTACATTTAAACGCGTATCACTTATGCGATTTAATTACACCGACGAGTTGCGAAAACGCCATGTTAATTCAAGGTTAATCCCTCTGGTGGACGTTTAATAAATTACAATTATCTAAATTTGGGAATTATATTTGAATTTTGTGCCCTCTTGAGTATATTTTATACCAACTTGTCATTCCTTAAACATGTTTTCTTGTTTAAATATGATTAATTCCCAACTTGAAACATCAATATCTGCCCTAAATAAGACTTTCGTAATACATGCATGTATTTCTCAGACAGAACATAGACACTTTAATTTCTCGTAGATCGTTCTCAGCGTAGCAGGGTCTAAGGTTGCACTACGAAAACATCATAATTCAAAATTGCCCCTGGTAGTAGGCAATCACTGCATACACCGCCATTATGCATGATTGCCTACTTTCGATGAAGAATGAGTCAATTTCTTTGAAGAACATCAACAGTTCGTTATTACACGGTTCTAGACGAGTAAATCTGCTCTATAATGTCAAATGAGGATAGGGTAAAATTGAGCGCCGTAACTTGACATGCTCACCGAAAACAAATCAAACTCCAAAAATGCCCCCGGAAGCAATTACTACGCTCGGTTTACATACCTGCTACGAGGGCGTTTCGAAAAGTCACGTGATAGCTCTCGAAAAACTTCGCATGCAAACATGAAACTGCTGCAATCTCGCGAGATTTTACTGCATGCTCCAAACAGCCCAAATCCTTGGGCACAAAACAGCTCTTTATTGCCGTTGCGACGACAGATTACGACATATGACAAGGACGAAAAAAAACGTTCATCAACTCTGCTATAAATATCACTAGGGAGAGGCGTGCAACACACCTCTTTGATATGCTTTTCACGCGCTCTTAATGACGTGTCTTTCTGGGCCCGTGCATCTCATAATCCCCCCACGAACAAACGTGGCCGCCTATGGCTATCAAAACATCAAAACTAACTGCAGGGGTTCCGCATTTTGGCATTTTGGCCGCAAAAAAAGGAAAGAAAATTCGATTACTGAGCGACAAGACGACAATTATGATGAGCAAATAGGCCTTGAGAGGCCTGGCAGAATCCCTGGCTCCACCGACACTGGAAGACTCAAGTCATTAAAACCAGCACCTCCTACGAAGTGCAGCTTCCGATTGGCAGCTCGCCGATTTTCGAGAGTAGTCAGAAGTATTGTTCCACCACGAGTTTATAGACCCAACGAGTGCATGCATGGACTGCAAGTTAGTGTTTGGTATACAGTGGCGACCATTAAGTCCTGTACTCATTACAAAACTTAATTTAAATACTATTGTAGATTTATTTTCTCAGTCAAAAGTGTACGTTTTGCACAACGTTTCGACCAGTTAACAAACGTTTGCTTATTGTGCATACCTCGGTTTACATGTATAACCTCGTTCTTTAACTTCTTGGTATAATTATCGCATCGCATTGCTTCCAATCATGGGCTCACGCCAAATAATTCAATAATGTCAATTTTGTTGTAAAAAATTTCTTTATCAGCACCTGAAGATGGCCTTAACTGGTCGAAACGTTGTGCAAAACGTACAATTTTGACTGAGAAAATAAATATACAATACTCTAATAACGCAGTCACGGCCCTACGATGTCATTTCTTTTTCTTAATTTAAATACCCCGCTTCAATGTGCACAATGTCTAGTATAGAGGAATGACATTCGTCCTATAGTATTTTCATTCACTTAACAAACTGGGGGACACCAATCAGATAGTTTCAGCTTATTGATTTGGTTTTCCAGCCACATTCCACGTACACGATGCGCGTGTGAAGCATGAATGGCATGCTTGTCATGCATAAATGCAAGAATGTCACGATTAATTGCAAACGTTCTTTTTAATTCTATTGGTCGATTTGAATTCCCCAGTCCATTCTGTATTTGAACCGACTATAGCTATCGACACCTAACCCAATCATAACCGGCACTAACATAAAAACAAGATTTTAGTTGCTGTCTGTCCTCTGTCGGCAATGGCTTCTAGCATACTAGAGAAAATGACTCCCTCATTATGTCTGTGGTTTCCACTTGTTTAACTTTGGAAATATCTGGACGTGCAGCTGCAATTTATCAGTTCACAACTTGGTTATGCGTGTGGTTTAGCCCCAAACGCTGAAAAAGTTTGGGAATCAGGACACTGAACAGGGAATCCATCGCACATCATGGGCAGTTTTGAGTGACATGAGCAGAATTGAACAAAATCTTTGCAGCACGAAGTGTCATTAATTTTGACTATCGAGTTGATGAATAAGATGTGGAATACTATAGATGAAAACGTTCGTGTGTTTCTTGGTAGTTGCTCCTCAACTTTAGCTTCAATTCTGAGCAACAGTTCAAACCTTATCTCAGCGCTAACCTAAACAGTTACAAAATGCTTCCATCGTTGTTAACGGCTATCGCAAAATGTTTTTTGACTTCACAGTGAAATTGTATTAGGCTTAGCCCACTCGTGACTCGAAAAGCGAGAAACTTGAAATGAGCTGGAGTTTAAATGCCGTGCGAGTTAAAAATAATATCCGTCGTTGGGGAAAAAAGGTTTGGCAAAGAGTTCAGAAATGATTGGAGGAGAAAAAAAAGCCCCCAAAAAAGTGAAAGAGCACTTCTTCGTTCAGGCGTGCTTTTCGGTTGCCTGTTTATCCTTGCCTCGGTGGCCTCCATTCTTAGAAAAAACGCCAAAAGTATCTCCTCACAGAAAGCTTCTCCCTAAAACTTTCCGAAATGTGTCTACACTTAGAAATTCAAGCTACCCTAGAACTTGAACTTAATTTTGCAACCAAATATTTCCTAAACTCGAGCGCAAAAAAGGGGTGTGGGGGATGCGCAAACCTACTTTACAAGTTTATATTGGCACAGCTCATTACAACTGATCCAAAAGTTTACCTGAATGCACAAAATGGGGTGTCAAAACACGCATCTAAATTCGCAATGGCTGTCGGTGGCATCTGAATTAACAGACTCGACAAGACGTTCAGTCTTAATTTCAAGAAATAAGAATGTCAACAAACAACGGTGCTTTTTCAGCTGATATCTCATATTCAACCAAAACACTTTACAAGCGAGTTTTCAGATACTCTAACCTTAATATGTAATGCATGCAAACATTTTTGCATACCCTTTACTTGACTCGAGTATGCCTGACATAGGATGATTCAAGAGTGGCGGACGTAATGCAAGGCACTTCAAGCTAAGCAAGTTTAAAGCCACTGCAAATAGCGTATAAACAGTTTAAACAGGTTTAACACGAGAAGAGCACGTGATATGTTCTGTTTCTTGTACATTGTACTATGCATATGCCTCATGCTGGATGCAGTTTCCGATTCATTTCTATCGTTTATAGCACAGATTAAGCCCGCATTTTTTGCAAATTTAAGTTACACCCTCGGTTACACCAATATTCTGAATCACAGTTCACCTGTGCTCAAAGTTAGGACCTCCATAGGAACTTTGACTGAAGATAATAATGGCACTGTATATACCTCAGGTCGGAGCACCAATATAGTACGTCCAGCCAAGGTCGAATTGCTCGCTGCAGGAAAGCAAAGCTTCGTTTCAAGCAAGAAAACAATCAAAGGTGTGCATCGATACACGTACATGTAATTATTAAACTCAAACGAGGCCCCAAAAACGAAAGCAGTAATAAGCTTAACTTAAACAATCAGGGATGAAGAAATTTTTCAATAGGTGGACTCGCAATATCTGTGCAATAGGCAATCGATTTCATCGACGACCAAGTTTCCCCGCGCATTTCGACCTTGGAAGAGTCTGGGCCAGAAAGTGCAATTTGGTGCAACAAGAAGCGAGCAACAAGTTCCACGACATACCAGTCTTGACGAGCTTGAAGGTGACCGTGTTGTGCACCTTGAGGGCTTCGTTGTGGGCGGGGTGAGACAGTTCTTTGAGTGAGCAATCGGTCGTCATTTTGAGGGCCGTCCACTCCAATCCACACCAATCCACTAGGTCTTGGGCCGGAAAGATGACGTACATGTTAGCCCACCAGGGCTTCCATGGTGGCGTCCGGGACGCGAGCGAGCAGGTCCGACACTGTCTCCGATTGTATCAGCGACTGCCTGCTTTAGCGCACGTCTCTCCAGGGCGACGGCACAGTGCAAAATGCGAAAAAGCACATGTGCACCAAGCGCTCGCACGATGTTGCCCCATACTTTACTACCAGTCACGGCAGCCAATAGGAGACGAGGATGGAAATCTATCCCCCAACTCGCGCTTTCTCCTTCACGGCGCCACGTTCGGTTATATCGATACTATACTATGGCACCTCATCCGGCTGGGCATCGCTAAATCCCTTTTAGAACTTGTTCAAATGCTCAAAAATCCAATAAAACTTCTGCTTTTTGAACTGTCCATATAATAATTACAGGACGTTTGTCCACTTTTCTGCTTCCTTAACTAACGTAAACATGTGGTTTCTTCATTTCAATCTGTTTAGCCTATATTATTATACGAGCCATTCGGAGAAAATAACTGTAAGTGGAAATAAAATGACATACACAGAATGTGCAGATACATTCAAGCGGAGGGGCAGCAGCAGAGCATGGAATTCCATTGGAAATGTTCAAAACTTTCACGAATCAACTTATGAGATGTATTGGGGCTGAATTGAAGATGATACATCACTACATAATAAAGAAATGCGTATCTGTAACAGGGGGGTTTCTTGGTTGCTCGGAAAGCCCCCCATCCTGTGTATAGCGGCACAAAAATGGAAGTTTTAAAAGGTCAAATGTTTCTTTTCCAAATAAATGGAAATGGACACAACACCCAGGGGACCTAAGTCACCAAAGAGAAAGTTCGTGTACATGAAATATTGAACCCCACCCCCAAAAAAATGATTTGAAAACAATAAAACACTACATATACAGTGTGTACATGTGATTTGCATGGATGTGCATGTCATCCACAATTTTCAAATATAGTGGATTCCTATTCGAATTCCTTCGCTAATTCGAGTTTCGAACGAGCTTACTTTTAACATGTAACATATGTTGTAACAAATTATTTGTGATTACTAGTACTGTGTAACGTTTCTAAAAATATTGCATTGAAATACAGAGCCTTTTGAAATGGGGCAGGGGGGTGGGCGGAACTTAATGGGATGACATGGAAAACCCCTTGGAAAAATCCTGCGGACGCCTCTGGATTGGCCAATTCGGACGAATATGGATTAATGGCGGTATGGTGTCAGAAAGTTGACTTTTTGATGGTCGTCATTTGTGCACAGCTCCTTGTAATCCACAAAGCTAACGCAATTCAGGGCGTACAAGTAGTCGGTCAACATCCAACAGACTTCTATAAAATCGAGATTGGCTGTAAGGCCAGTAAAACTGATAATATGCAAAAAGAGGAAAGAGCAGCGTCCGTCTCAACATTTTCATTTGAAAGAAGTTCATTGAACGTTCATCACTGGTCGTTGGGCTCGTTTCCATCGCTGGTCCTTATCCCCACTAGTGCCCATTTAAAGTGCTTTCCACCCATGAGGGGCTGCCCACAAGCCGCTTCAAGATTCATAGCTATGCTACCGTAGAAACGGATTACGACCATATTTCCACTGAACCTAAAGAAATATGCCAGAGGCCAATTAACTGAGGAGTGGAGCTGCTGGTGAAACCAATTTTTCAGGAACACCACACAAAACATGACAAATCAAATCAAACTAGAACTAAGGGAGTACAGGCCACAAAATTTTTAGATACCACAGTATTTACCACGCTTTGCTGGCAACAAAAATAAACATCCAATGGCCGATCAGTGCCACAAAACAAACATTCACGTTCAGAAAAATATTTGTATACAACGCAGATTGGCCAGGTATACAAAATTCATCAGCACTTTCAGTAAGAATGTGAAGGGTCAGGGCAGCTTAGTCAATG
Source organism: Cylindroiulus punctatus (assembly GCA_034695085.1). Classification (NCBI taxonomy): domain Eukaryota; kingdom Metazoa; phylum Arthropoda; class Diplopoda; order Julida; family Julidae; genus Cylindroiulus; species Cylindroiulus punctatus. Next base: position 2,887 of record JAQFYZ010004240.1, on the reverse strand, counting down.
GGTAGAAATAGTTGCGCCTGAAGGCATTAATAAATAAATATTAGGTCAAGAGAAGATGCAAAGCAACAGCGCAAACAAGAAGGCACTTCTGTTGCATCTGACGTTAATCACTCTTATTGCAGAGTTGGACCAAAATATCCTTTGACCTTTGCGTAGCTTCCCAAAACAAGTTGGTAGCTGCAAAACATTCTCATATCCCTCATTCCAATCCGATTTATAGCAGTGCCTGCATGAGTGAGGACACATACATTTATATTGGCTTTTTATATCCAAGGATAAATACCAATTTATTCATGAGTTTTCAAGGTGCCAACGGCACAAAATATGCATTGGATTTCAAGTTTGTTAAAATAATTAAATTCAACCAATTACTCTCTGTAACAGTGCAAATACATTATGTACATTGTCTGCACTTCAAATGAGACCAACTGTGTTTCACCAGATAACTGATCCAAAGCTAAAAAAATAAATTAGAGTAACAAAATACTCCCTATTCCAACGAAAAAATTCATGCTTTCTAAACCTAAATAAAGGGCAGCATCAAGTTTACCTCCAATAGTTTCGTGACAGGCAAAATGCAGGTATAAAGAATAGTGTACCGGCAAGCAAAATAGCAACAGCTGAATGAAAAATCAGTCTTTGCCATCAAAACGATTATCTTCATCCAAAAATAGTACAATATCCCTATAGAGGTGTAGATCAGATGACCAGGGTGCCTATCAATCATGGAATGTTTGCCCTAGATTGATTCACTGGACTTTCTAGTAATCAATTTCCCTAACCCTGAGTACATGTTCATGTAGATAATGTAGATTCTGTTTTGTTGGAATTGACCAAGCAAGCTACTGATATGCAAAACATACTGCAGTGTTTTTAAGTTTGATACTCATTTCTCAGCAGTTATGCTGCTGTGATGCACAGCTTGGATACAGTGGCGCCAAAAGCCGAGACAGTGGGAGTTTGCGTGCACGGATTCAGTGATGCCCTCTTCTGGTGCCAACATGCATTCATGTTTCCATGACAACCTCGACCCCCTGTGGTGTTGTAAAAAGCAAACAAAAACTAAACAAACATGATTCCCTGAGGTGGTGGAAAAAGTAAACACAAAAAAAAATGAATTTGGCGGGTAATTAATCAAAAGTGGTGTCTGGTTAAACCTCATTGGTTTATATAGTTGGCCAATGATATTGGCACGGAGCTCGAAGAGGACGAATCACAAAATTGCTGTCGAAGTTGAAAGTCCAAATTTCCTAGCGCTCATGCATGCATGTTCGAATTTTTGCGCCAACACAGGTTTAAACGCGCATTTTACATCTTCTGTCGTGAAATAGGCAAAAATGGCCTAAATTCGGACGAGATCTTTCACAGCCTCACAGCTTTAACACGCAGATATGCTTTTTCATATTTTCACCCCCTTAAAGGCATGAGTTTCCCAGATTTTTTTTTCGGACCACAGTCCTTATTTAGAGCATAATTTCCCTTTATGACCTCCCGTGCCCCCTTTACCACAGAAATAATAAGGGAAAACGTTTTCTCGGATAATGCATGATTTTGGCGAACTGAAAAAAATTTTCAGAAAAATTACCAAATAGAATGCCATACGCAAAAACTGTTGGACACCTGAGCAGAACGTTTTTTTCAGGTCCACATTTCCCCCAATTTAAAAGTGTTTTGCGCAATCTTGAAGAATGTCATAGGCGGGGATGACATTGGTTTTATTTGGCCTGAGGCACGTTAGGCATGTCCGACCTGACAAGATTCACCTTGCAGGCAGGCATTCTGACTCTCGCCAGAACCTCATTCTTGGCATTTCGTGAGCTAAATTGCCGTTCCCACGCCCAATTGTGAATTTGACAGGTCATACACTCAAATCACAGATGCTCGCGGATTGCCCATACATGTATATTATTCTATTATGCCAGATTGCTTGAGAAATATGGGTCGATTTTCGGAACCATTTCACCGAAAATAGCTAGGTCTGGTTAAACCTCATCAAGGTCATCTGGATAAGAAAGTGAACTAACTAACCCAGCCGATTGAACTAAACTTTGGCTGAGTAGTTTGGCAGAATTTCCCTCGTAACAGTATAAAAAAGTTCGTGGCTTACCAGTTTTCGCGAGCTTGGAGGTGTTGTGCACCTTGATGGCTTCGTTGTGTGCGGAGTGCGAAAGCTCTTTGAGGGAGCAACCTGTCATCATTTTCACATCAATCCACCATGTCGTACTGAGAACGTGTCAGCCCTCCAAACAGCAGGACTTCCACGGTGCTGCCTGGGACATCAATCACAGAACGATCGCACGAAGCAGGACCAGGGCTATAGTCGTCTCGGCAAACGAACGAAATTTTTTCCAGCCAATCAGAGAGATTCGGCTTATCGATGCACCGTGCCAGCAGTAAAAAGTTAAATGGCTGCCACGCTCAATACATGACAGGATGGACGAATCGCAAACAGGAAATTGCATCCTATTGTCTGAACGATGCCATTTTTTCGTTCTTTCGCCGGGACGACTATAACTGCGCGACTGAAGGTTATGGCATTCCAAAACCCAAGTTTCGAACATGTCTCCACGTGCTGATTGTTGCGCATCGGTTCATAGCGCCTGCGCAATTTGACCATTTCCTCATAGGATTTCCAGGTCCGTGTATCCAATCAAACGCACGGATGGGTGGGGCCAATTCGCTAGTAAGGCGCCAGGAGTCTATGCCGTTAACCGTGCCGGTTACCCTGGTGGGCTATAGCGATTACAGCTGTAGTGTCGCGAAGTTGGACTCGGCTGTCGAATTTGAATTTTTGAAGTTATTGGCGGCAATCTAATGGTGCCTTCACACTTGTAATTTTTGCCCACGTACGGAAGAAGTTTTTTCCATTTTATGTAGGTAAACCTTG
>JAQFYZ010004239.1:0-11498 GCA_034695085.1 Cylindroiulus punctatus | reverse complement strand
GCGAGGTGAGTCAGGGCACGTGGCAGGGGAGCGTTTTTGGGCAGGGGGACGCCCAGCAATCCTCCCAAATCGAGTGTCCCTCTTTTTCGTTTGGGCTGCCTCTTTATGGGAAGCAGCCCTATTGTCTTGGTCAAATTTTTCTGGTGACGTCAACCCAAATTCCGGTGACGTCAATACGCGTTTTTGCCCCAGTTTTTGCGCGTCCTACTAGGCCCACGTGCCATGGCCCATTGTCCGGGTATCCGGTTGCCAAGGGCACCGGACCATGAACCCTTTTGGAATGTAGCCTGCATTCCACTTTGCTGCATTTTTCTAAGCTTGCAAGAGTTTCGAATATTTTACACAAAGTTTTGAATATAGCCTGCCTACAGATGACACCGACATGGGGGAAGGGGACACTAACTCATGAAAGTGTGATGACCATATTTGAAGGTCCCTTTGGTACATTTCGATATGCACTCTTCCACTTGGCCAAGTCAGCCATATGTTATGCAAGATTCTGATTAACGAAATGCTTGCAATCTATTCGAGTAGTATACATGTATAATCAGAACCAAGTTGAGAACCAATTTTCCAAAGATTGCGCTGGATTTCTCACGAAAAAACCTCATATTGATTGCATTTCGACCTTGAATTCAAGCAAATGAGCTGGACTCCCCCCACAGGCGCAAGAGTCATTTTGATCAACTAATTTCCAATTTCACGGTTTCAGTGGCGACGCTTGCAGACCAAATGAGCTCGTATATATTAACAGCGAGCAAATTTCTCCGCAAGCGTCACTTAATAGAGGCTGAGGATGTAATGAAATCCCACCCAGAACATCTTCCTCCAGGTTAGACACTGCTTCCACATTACGGGGCAGTTGTCTCCTCATTACAGATAATTAACAAAACGGTTATTTCGGAGTTTCTGCTCGTTTCTGCCAAATGGTGGCACAAGTATAGTGGAATGCAGCGCCCTCCAGGGCCTCCTGGATGATGAAGTACTCCTGCAGGGTATTAAAGGAGACCAATCTTGTGAGGAATCATAAGCTTGCTGATAACTGAATGGAGTTTCGAGTGGGATCCAACATAGTGCACGGAAAATTACTACTTTGCACTATTGTTGGAACCAATTCAACTGCAAGCCAACTATTGGTTCCAAAAGTCAACAAGTGTAACAAGGAAAACCCATCGAAAGACAACGCCAAAAACAATGCCAAAATAGGAGCGTTTTCATTTTACAGCGTATATTTTATGACGCAGTCATTAAGCTCTTATTCGACTTTTTAATGCTACAGATTAATTTCCCTGAATTGGATTGGGGGACTGCACATCCTGCAAATTGGAGTACAAACCTACATGATTCTGTCAATGAAAAATATTGTTGCTGAATTACCAATTGTTTTTATATTAGTTGAACGAAAAAATTCGTGGTCTAGCAGTTTAAGTCTACTACTCTTACAGGTTCGTACTAAAACATATCATTTCCCTGACTTTCCCTGACTTCAAAAATAAATTCTGTAAGAAAAAGACCGCTTCTTGTATACACTTCTATTTAAAGAAATTAAGATACTGGCAAAAATACGTCATCAAAAACGATGGATTTCAACCAACGATTCATTTAGCTTGCATGCAAGCAATGAAATTTGACGATAATGTTGCATTTTACAACTCATTCATGCACCGAATAACACGACGTTAATTGTGGTGAGTATTTATTGTTTGTGATGTTTAAGGTTGCGGAGCACCACGCTAGAAAAATAAACACCTTACGAAATATTTATAGTTTGGCCTTTATAAATAACTTGCTTGCATTTATCTAATGACAAACTGGTGCAATTTTAGCAACGATGAACGCAAACAATTATAACAGATGCTCACAACGTGATGAAGGAAGGAGTATAGGATGGAAGCAGTATGATGGCCTAATTTCTGGATTACCTCCTATTTATTTGCTCTGAACCAGAGCATATCAAAATGTGAACCCTGGCAATTTTTATATTTTCACCAAAAATACTCCGCGGGCTTTCGCCAAAAATAAACGCCATCTGGAAGAAATAATAAAGATAACGGCATACTTGGGCCCTTTTACGACGGGTTTTATTACTAAATCCTGAGATTGGAAAAGTATTCATTAATACTGAAAATGGGAGAAAAAACTGCATTTTCGATGATGAAACCAATCTCCAATCAGCAACACGTTCGCAACAAGGTTCGACAACCGAGAGCTGAACGCGTTTAAGGAATATAGGAAAAATTGACCCAATTTTTTCATAATTTTTAAAGAGATGATCTCTGACGTGAAGAACGCCATATAAAACTCGCTAAACTCTTAGCGTAAACAAACACAGCCGAGTGGTCCATAAATTATACTTGAAACTGCTGTTATCGGCACTTGCAGTTTTTTTATTACCGAATAAACGGGTTAAATGTAGTGCCTCTTGAAAACCAGCGAAAATTCAACACTCCCTACACTTCAGATTCGCTCATCCGCCATAAACAGGAGCGCTTTCAACGAACGGCAAAGTGTGATAAAAATTACTTATTTTTTCCTTACAGAATTTTGAAAATTAAATCAGTTTTCTAATTTTGATGAAAAATATATGAGATACAAAACTAGGAATTTTTATTTTTGTCTTTATTACCCATATACGTGTATTTTGCGAAGTTGATAAACTAGTTTATATTCTTGGCTTTATAAATCTCATCAATTTTTTAAAAGTTTGGAAAATAGTTTACTTCGCCTAATGTTGTGAGGAAATTTTTTTATCAATAATGCATAATGAGGTGTTGCTTATCGAGACACTTGCATCTATTTCGTCTTGTTTCGACTAGATTTAAGTTAGTTTTTTTCTGAAAACTGAGTATTGTATCGATGGATTCTTATACATCACATGTAATTTTCATGTATTTTCAATTTTGTAGCTGGTGTGTAGGCAATATGCTAAAACTGTTTTTGGGGCACTTTCAGCAGCTTCGTTCCAAAGCGCATTTGGAATCAAACAGTAATGGGTGCTCTGGCTTCAAAACTTGCGTTACAAATAAGCCAAACGAGCTCGAATGTCAACAGGAAAGATCAGCAGCAACCTTAATGGACCAAAGAGCCCTCGAACATGTAATGGAAAGCACGGAACAGCTGCATCTAACTGCATTTCCCATTTCATTCTAGGAAATAAGTTATTTCAGGAAAGTACCTGGATTTCTCGGAACTAACTTTCCGAGTCAAATTTGGAGAGATTTTTTAACAAACCTTAAATCACCAGATTATTTTCAAATGTGTGAAATTGTATATTTTTCTACGATTTGCTTTTAAGTTTTTCATATCAGACCAATTATTCACACACCAGTCTAATGCCTCATATAGAATATACACTGTCAAGTAGTTCCCCAAAAATTCGCCATTATCAAATACTGTACATGTAGTCTTATTGAATTAACTATTGAAGCTTATAAGTGAGAGATTAGACAATGACAGCCTCGCATAATAGCACATTTCAAGGCAATAACTGCAACACAAGTAGGCGTATCAACACAATGTGCATTTGTATTAATATTAAAAAGATGATGCGACCCTGATTAACGTGGTTGATGGCGTCCACCAGATGGTGGGCTGGTTTTAACCACATGACCTGTCATACATTTATGCATTTCTAAACAAATTATCGATTTTACAGACATGCCAATAAACCGCAGCATTAAAAGCACTGTATGATTGTGGCATTTAAACCACCTGTCATCGTGTCTGCCCTGATCACGCCACACATGGGGTTCATTTTAAATGCCAATGCATCAACAAACCTCAACAAATGCATTGTTGACCATGCAGAAATGGTCAACAGTTGGGACCACTGACTGAGTTGAAACAACAATTCCAGACATATTTCACAACTTCCATGACTTTCCAGATGGCCTCGCCCCTGCCATAAGAGCTGAGCAAAAGTTTCATTTCGCTCATTTCACAAGCGCCAGTTTGAGCCATTAAGTTTATTCCGAAGATTAACTCTTACGCACACTGGAACGAATTCCCTAATCCGCTGCATTGCTCCAGGATTCTGTTTAATGGATTAACTCGCGCAAAGTCGTTTCCTCTGCAAATGTTTGTTATTGCTGACCTTTCGGGCATGCATCTTATCCCCATTTATTGCAAAAATGGGCCTTGACCTCTGGTGCTTGACAAACCCAGTGCCTCGATGCGCAGAAATCGCGCCCCATTGCCCTGAAATTCCTCGTGGAATCAATTCAATGTTGCAATTTCTCTTCCATTCCAGAATGCGAAAACCAGTGAAGGATTGATGGCAGTTGCCGTTTTACTGTTTATCGCCACTGCATGCAGCAATTCCTGGCAAGCACAAAATAATCTTTTACACTCAGCCTGCCATTGGCACACTGAAATTGTGCAAAAATGCGACATTTTTCGCAATGCATGTGCATACAGACTACAGGGTGCCTGCTGTTTTACAGACTCGTGTAAATATGCCTTTTGTGATAGCACATCTAACTGCAATCTGTGTGAGCATTGCACAATCGGAAGAATTAACATCAAACTCCTTATTCGCCAGTTGGCACAGTTATCAGGCCATCAGGAGGCAAATCCCAGAGCAAACCTTGATGGCTCATTAACGTTCCTTTCCCAATTCTTCCCAGAGGATTTCGCTGTAATTTGAAATGTATATCTGAGCCGAAGGCTGAATCACCAATAATATCAATTTATTGTGCGCATAGGAATGAAACCAAACCCGCCTGCGTTTGGCTTGGAATATCATTTATGCGAGGGCACACTGCCATAGATGACCTATACCAGAGATTGGTTAATATTCGTAGAAAATGGCTGCAACAAGACAATGTGCGCTTAATGACGTCAAATGCCAATTTGCCATAAATATTTGCCATACGGTTCAAATAATACGGTAATTAGCCAAGAAATCGATTTGCCCATACCAGTCTTTTCCATGTTTTACATCAAAGCTGGCCTATGTTCAACGATTAGCTTGTGCAGTTCAAAAAGTGAGGCACTTTTGCACAACATATCGAGTATGATTAGAAACCTTGGTTGTACGTAGACTGCATCATTTCGATGAATGAAGAAACAAAATTATAATTACAATAGCATTTTTCAATTCCTTGCGCAAAGTTGTTTATAAAAATACACATATACCGTATTAAAACGTTTGTCTATATAGCCAATAAAGCATTGACAGGAACCAACAAGATACCATGCATGCAGTGGTAAAGCAATGCGTTCGGCTAAGTCATCTTTTGTTTTTATGTTACAAGCAAGCTATTAAAGATTGGATTGCCGAATGGCTAGCATCACGTCCGACTCTGGTGCAAGCCCCTTTAATTAGCAATCAATCACTTTTGTTTTCGATTGTTGTTCATATGTGCGCAACCTATACAAAGAAAACCCAACAACATGCAAGCATTTTTTGCCAATAAACCCATGGTCACATGCGAACCATCGGTGCCAAGTATAGACTGGTCAACATGGAAGAAATGAAATTCAAAACAATCCAAGTGCCAAAATAAATGAATGTAAAAGATAATTACATTATGCAACTACTGTATATCTATTAACCAAGATAGTCCCAAACGATTAGCAATGTACGGTATGTGTTGGGGGCACAGTCCGAAGGATCGTTTTTGCCAAAACCTCAGAAACCATAAAGGGAAATGGTCGAAATGCGATACATATGCAACTATTTCGAAAAAAATGTTTCCTTGCAATAACTGTTGAGGACCATTTGAATAAAATGACTGCTCCTGTAGGATGCATACGACCTCAATACCTCATACTTTTCTATTTATTATAAATTCACATGAATTTCATCAGTGATTGATTATATCTGCAGCTGGTTATGCTACTACTACGCCAAATGCAAACAAACATAAGACGAATTATTTCCACAAGTGGATAAGTATAATGTTATGTTCACATGCAACGTACAGAGGCAAATCATTTTCTTTTCGTCCTTCCAGTAGTCCGGTCAGTGGGTTTATTGGCAAAACATGTTCGTTTTGGTGTCCTCTTTGACCACCTGACGTTTGTCAGTGTTGGTGCACGAATAGGTCTATTCTAGCAGTAAAAACATTTGAATATACACATTTACTCAAAGACAACTTATGACAAGTGTCAGGCTCATTCAATTTGCTGAGATTACGTCTTAAAGTGACCCATCAAAATAACATTGATGTTGAATTTACATTGAATTCAATATTGAATATGACAATGAATGACTTAAATAACTTCCATTATCAGATGCTACTTCTAGCTTGATGTCAAACTGCTGTTTTTGAAGTTATCAAATAAACTTCATTCCGCTATTATGTTTTCTTAGTGAATGACAGGCTACATTTTCAGGAAAAAGGTTGCTGAAAGGAAACCATTTTAAAAAAAGAACCTTTCCATGGCAGTAAACACAGTTGATTGAAATGCATCCTAATTTAGCAGTCAGAAAGATTGTTCAGATACCTTGAAAGTAATGACATCGATATAAATCGATTTGGGGCTGAAAATGACGCTTTCATTTCTGTGACATGAATTACAAGAGCAGTTTGCATTCAGACATCGGACGAAGCTAACAAGCTGAAGGCATGGTGACCAAGGGCTCTCCATAATGCAAACTTCACCATCCATCAGCAAGTTAACAGGGAGCTGCAAGGAGCTGTCATCAGCACTTGCCAGCAGTCAGTTGCACGAGTTATTCCGTAATACCATCGTTGACGGTCATAAATGAGATTGGATTGGTAATATAGTTGCAGGTCTACGAAAAGTTAGCGATCATTTTCTATATCGTCTAACGATCACAAATTGATTATAGGATCATCAGACATGTTGATACGACTTCTGCATGCCAAAGTATCCACTTTTTGGACGCAGCAAATGTGCAACTCACAGAACTAAACTTGACTGCAATTACCAGTGGAATTGCAATAAAATATGGAACACGTGTGTCACGGCTAACGAAGTGCCATCTAGCTCTTATTAGTTTAGTAACACCACCCTATTTGATCAATACGTTTGATTATTTGAATGATTTGGCGTCTCAAAGGCGCCAAGATGAGCACCATTTTGATGTGCCCAATATTTACATTTCAACCCTATTTGCCCAGCATACAATGGCACTTCCTAGGTGGCAGAAGTTATCCCTGTTTACGTGTTTGACTCAAACTACTCTTGTTGATTTAGCTGCCCTTAACCGTCAGGCAATCACTGCTAGCCAACGAGTCGTTTGGAGAAGCCCACTTTCTCATTACCCACGATTTCACCAGGTGCACAATGTACCACAGATGGCGCTGAGATTTTTTAAGAAGTTTATGATCACATTAATAGATTGTTTACGCTTAATTCCAAGTGCCTATCTTATGGGGCGAGCCAGGCTGTGCAATTTTCAAATTGTATGGGTGGTTTATATTCGCTAATATGCCGAAGCATTATTTTGCCTTAACGCAACCTAAGCTACACGATCATCAGTTTTATAGACTGATTTTTATAGATGCGCAATTATTTTTATAGTTTTCTCATAGAACCAGTTTTTCCGATCATAAATATGAGGGGAAACATGCACGAAAGGGGCTGGTTAGGATTTTATGATCAGCGACGATGATGGACGAGTCCTCCCAAACTCACTTGACAAAGAAATTGTCGTTTTCAGCAATGATAATTTACACCCTCACTAATTCAGACAAATGAACGAACGAAAGTAATGTGGCCTTTCACGAGAAAATCGTTAGCAAGGGACAGAAATAGCCGACTTGAATTAGTTGAAAAACTTGAATAATGAATCGGGAAGCCATTTTTCTTCCTTCCCATTCCCAAACGTTACACCCTATACAAGCCAGCTCTTGCGAGAAAAAACAAAGGATTTCAACAAATATTAGTTAGAGAAATCATAACTTAAGACTACTCTTGGTTGAGATACTTGAGTCAAATGGGGCATTTGTCATCTCATCTACAAAAACAACTGAAGAATCTAAGAAAAACTTAAGAAACTTGAAGAAGAAGATATTAAGTCCATTCTTCAAGTTGGAATTATTCTTCTATCAAGTTGCTTGTATACAGTACCCGTTTAACGGTTCCAACCAACTAACTCAACAATACCCATTCATTTGCGATAAATTCATGGTGACTATATAAATTTCTGAAAAATTCCCTGAATTGTCCAGGTTCATATTCTCATTCTTCTGGCATCAATAAATATGTTAACGAATAATTATTAATGGTGAAACATCTATAGCATTTATTGCCAAATGCCTTCAATTTATGGAAAACTATAGTTAAATGTTTCAACAACAAAATTCATTATTGGGAATGGTGAAATTGATTATCAGGTCAATCATTTTTGGGCTGATTTTATGAATTACATGTATATCGAACAGACAAAATAAAACAGTCCAATTCAAACTGAAATTGCCTGACATGCAGTTTTCCAGGTTTTCATGCAATTCATTGAGATTCTCAAGTTTTCCAGTTTGGTAGTCACCTTGAAAGTGCTTTCATGCATAAAGCAAAACTAGGATTTTGAATTGGGTCACAGCATGGCAGTTGCATGCAGGGTAAGTAAAGCTACATTATAAAAGGGGTTAAAGTAAACATTCTTCAGATTGATACATTTATCTTGTTTTTAAGTCACCGCATACATTGAAAGTGCGTGTGGATCTACTTCAAGGTAAGTCTGAGCTTATAGCTAATGCCCGCATCATTTTTTACATTTCTGCACTTCATGGGGTGGGTGCAAAGTACAGCACGAGACTAAATCAATAAAAAGTTAAACGAATAAAAAGGATAACCTGCTCAGTGAGTCGTCTCAAAAATGGAGGCGTGAAAACCGCCTTTTTTGCTCCATCTTGTACCCTTCCTTCTTAATCAGCTGTTTCAGATCAAAGAGGGATGTTGACACTTCAATCCACACTTCATCAACTACAATTATTTTTGATACCCTCACTCTTTAGGCTCTTTGAGCAACAACGTCAAACATCATGACATCACAAACACACGAAGGCCTTAATCTATAATTGTAAAAAAGGTTCTCTTACCTGCCCACACTGATGGCCATCAAACTGAAGACACTCAGTGCCACTGTCAGGTTGGCCACGAAGTTATTGATGCTGCAGTAGACAGTGCCAAAGGGCCAATCGCTGTGTATCATGTAGGCGAAGTTGAACATGGTGTTGAAGGTGGCCATCATGAGGTCAGCTACAGACACGTTCACCAGAAAGTAGTTAGTGGCAGTGCTCATCACCTTGTGCGACAGCACTGCCCATATCACTATGGCGTTGCCGATGGTGGCCACGACCAACATGATGCCAAACGCTAGGGCATAGGCTAGCTGACCCCACCAGACCATCACGAAGGGGTTCTCGGGCTCGTTGACCACCGTCGGCTTGCGTGTGTCCGAAACGTGGGTGTCATCGATGTCAGACTCGTTGCTGAATGCGAGCCAAAGTTTGAGCGCGTTTTCCTCCAAAAAGGACACTTCCGGGGCGCTGGTGGCCATGTCTCGAAGAACTCCAAGCACTTCCAAGACAAGCAGTTTTGCTGAACCTCAACGAATTTCTGGAAATGCAAACATTTAGGGTGTCAAAGAAAATGCTAAAAGTATTTTTTTAACTTACAATTTGTGTAGTTATTGGGTTGGCAGGACATAGGTGCTTCGACCAGTTATACAGTGAGTGCAATCAGGAAAAGATCAGACATTGCATGTGCATAACTACTTTGCACGAACCATATATACAATATACTGTATTTCATTAAGAATTCATCTTTTGCACTCATTTTCGCACAAACAACTGGACTTGTTGGAAGTGAAACAAACATCGTTATGTGCACCACATTGCTAACAAAACATACGTTTGGCGCATATAAATCCCATCGAAATTCAAATCTTCAATTGATGAAATTGAGAGCCAACTCCCCCTTAGTCTGACATTAAAGAAGCGGTTGTGTAACTAATTTGTTATAAGACATGACGGTAAACGATTGCAGCGTTATTGGCGGTTATAAATTCACTCACCCCATATCCACTCAATGGCAGTGACGTACTTTTTGGACGCCTTTAATCGGAACACAAAAACGATTCTTAGAGGACTTTCGTTTCAATTGGGACAAATTCAAATTAATTGTGCCATATAATAGTTAGTGGTATCGAAGTCCTCGCAACCCTAAATTTATCGCTCTAATTTAAAATGTCTTATTATTCAGCAATAATGACGTGAGCTTCAAACAAACTTCTCATAGACTTAGAAAGCTGCTTGATATAATTATGTAACTTGTTGCAGCGAAAATTAATCTCGCCAGGGACGTTTGGTTCAGCACATATGTATATACATGTATAACTACTGTTAAGGCGCATCCACACTACATGTTTCTACGCTTGTTCATGTACCAAAGTTTGTTTTCAAATATGTTGCAACATTTATTGTAAAGCTTCATACAGCTTCTGGATATACAATGTACTCCATGCAGTATACCGGTAGTTATTGTAACAAAATTCATTATGCTGTATAACATCAAGTCGTAAAAAAAATTCTTCTCATTTTGAAACATATGTAACCTTGCTATATAACACGTTTTGCTGCTATATTATAGTCGTCTCAATTATCTCAAACATAGAATACTATACAAAGCCCCAGGTAACGTCTAGAATATATTTGGTAACATAACAAACATGCGCGATCTCGCCCATGAACACGTGGATACTTGCCAAGGAAACATGAAAACACTGCCAAACATGTGATCTTTTTCGGAAAAATCATGCCCAGCACTGCTTTTGATCACGGAAATATCCCAGCATGAAAATAAATTGTGGGAGACAACATACGTACTATTAATTAAAAACATCTTAGAACATTTACATTACCTCGATTCACGACCCTCAAAGCATTCGCAAGGCGTAAAGTTCAAACTCAAGTTTTCTCATCATGTGCCTGGTACAACAAGCGCCGTTCCAGCGCAAATTCAAAAATGCGACTATGACATGAAATCCTGTCGCTGGCACGCGTGCCTAGGCACCATCGTGTCAAATGTCAAGGTCAAACTTGGTCACGATTCGATTGCTGTTTTTTCTTCAGGTTCCAAACTTTAAACTTGGGATTCACGTCCTGCGTCAAATGTATCGACAGTGACACGAGCGTGCTCGCCGCAAACAACTAGGCGGATATCATTCCAGCAGCTGCGGAGTGAGAGTGCTTCATATAGTCTACCTCTGGCGCTATTGTTGATAGAGGGCGCTACAGCTCAGCAATAAGCCTTTTGATCCATAGGTGTTTGGCACCATTTTTTTTGGCAAATATTGTCCTTTTTCCTTTCAAAGGACGTTGGAGGACGTTCAAATATTGTCAATCGTTGACAGAAAAAATTTCGAATTGAATTTTTTTATTATCAAAATGTGAATATAAAAGATGGATTTTGTTTTATGAAACATCAAAGATGACATTTCGTCAACCCCCTCCAAATGATGACATCATCATTTGGCCACCCCCCTCAATGATCCCATCATCATTTGGCCACCCCCCTCAATG
>JAQFYZ010004238.1:0-11501 GCA_034695085.1 Cylindroiulus punctatus | reverse complement strand
TGGCTTTTGGCAACTTGAGACACCAAATGCGGATTTGATCGCTGCTCTCGACGAAGATAACCAAGAGGCCAAAACAGTTGCCATTTTCATAATCGACATTTTTTCTTCTAAAAATAAACGCGATAACTGCGCTCAATATATGGACGGCCTCACCGTAATACCGTATTTTCAGGCGAATGATCTTGATGCATCTTGAATAGCAGTGCAAGGACCTTTTTATGTCTTTACCTTTTTGGGGGATCATTCTGCGCCAGATATGTACTGGACTTCTTCCAAGTTGCTGCCATTAAAATGCCTCTCAAAGCTGCTCCCTTCCAATTAACATAAATGATGCCTTTTAGCCTAATTGCCATTGAGTAAATTATAAGCAAAAAGAATTAACCCGACTTGATCCGGTCACGTGATGGTGACTTCATCGCTCTATCAACTGTTGCCGTTCATGAACCCTGAAGTAAAGCCTTGCTTGATTTCTCAACTTTTTTGTCATTTAAATTGTGAAATTTGCAACGTCTCAACGTGTTTCCTTATCGTTTTTAGCATCCTTCTTGTCGAGCCGGTGGGATACAGGGTGTCCTTTTATAGTGCATGAATGATAGCATTTTCTTTGTGGAATAATACAGTTTGACATTCAAAATTAGCAGATCAAGTTTTCTGGCTTTTTTCGCAAAAAAGCAAGGCATGTACATAGAATCAACTTAGCAACTTTTTAGATTTTTGTGTTTTCTGCGTTTTACCTAAGTGAAAATGCAATTTTTTTACTGCCGAACAACCAGGCAATCACTGCCAGCCTACGAGCAGTTAGGAGAAGCTCACTTTCGGTCAGGGATTATGTCATCGCTGATTAAAGGAGTGGTGGCTGAAAACCACGAAATTGTGATGCAGTAATATTTGGCATGTTCAAGTTTGAGATTTAGCTAAAATTCATTATCCTCGGAATTGCGAATTTAGGGAAATTTATTCTCTGAAATCTTTGGTCAGGTCAAATTCATGGAGTGGATAGGTGGTTGTCTTTTTCCAACTCAATTGCTAATGTTCTCGAAATCCTTCGATTTCTTTTTGCGGGGAAAACTTCGATTTGGTCTGTTCGACCTCCGTTTTATGGGGGATTTTTTTTTACCTTCTTCGACGAAATATTTCCGAAGTGTCCTTGTTTACATTGGTCCTACTTTTGTGACCTGGTTCCTATACATGCGCATATGCAGATAAACACTTAATTTCGATCGTATTTCATTTTGAGCTGGGCAGGTTCTGTTAATGTTGATGTTTGGGAAATCCCTTTCACACATTGTCAGGTTTTTATAGCAAATAATTTGCTCCGGTAATTTTCAAACGTATTATTTTCCCATCGTAGGTGTGCACGCAAAGGTAAAAAGTCCTTAGCATGCTTGCGCAATCGCTCCTGTTTTAGTATTCACAAATCGTACTCTGGGAACTAATTATGAACCTAGTACGTGCAGATAACACCTAAAAAATCCCTGATTTTGACCGACGCTTTGTAAGATTAGTAATCCATTCTGTGATTCTCTCACCAATATTCGTTAATTAAAAATAGATATTTTCAACGACAATGTAATCGATTTAAGATATCCTATAGTCAGAAATCATCCAAATCAGTTCATACAGTACCTGTAGGCATAACAAACTTTTATAAAAAATAAAAAAAAATGAAATTAAACTTTCGTTTCTAAAACTTTCGTCTGTGCTGCGCACATGTAATAGTAAAAACAATGCATAATTCACGTTCAACAATGCATGTTATATGTGTTGCAATGCTAATTATTTTTTAGGACACGTCCGGATTATCGAGGCTCTATACTGTACCTAACTCGGCTTGCATAATATTTTTAGAGGGCCGGAAAAATTACGACGAAAAAGAAATATTGGTAATGTTTTTGAAAACCAGCCATGGGCGAAATTATCTAGTCATTGTTTGACACAGCATGACACACCACCTTTCTTACAGTTGTCATGGACCCTACAAAAGTAAAAGTAAAAACATCTTGGAATTTTAAGCGAAAATACTTGGCAAGGAGATGTAATTCAATTTTTTTTTTGAAGAGTGCCAAGGTACAAGTTGATTGTGAAGTGAATCCCTGCCAGGAGGCGCTTCGAATGCACCTACCCTCCTTACACGAATTTACAGACATTGAAATAATTTATATCCTCCTCGTACCTATAATCTATCCACCCTGGCTGTTCTAGGAAGAAATTTAATTCACCATTGCTAGCCCGAATTTCCATTAAATGGATCAAAGGTCACGGATTTCCTAGAAAATCGCCAGCTGCTTAACCAACTATCTGTATAGGATGCCAGTGTCCCACAGATATTTCATCGAATTTGAAGCCCCATAATGTTAGGTTGGAGAACTAACGAATATCTGGAATCACTGTTTTTGCTTTCTTTTTATCAGATTTATTAGACTGGTTAGATTTCTGGCGAATTACACGCATTGAACTTCTGTTACCCTCTTGTTTGAATATCACCCCTGGCCAGGCACCTTGTACTATTGACTCGCTATTCCCGAAAAAACTGACTAATCGAGACATCAACAAATCAGCAAATTGTCTTGTTTATGAAATACATTGCTGGGCGAAATCTTGAAACTGACCAGCCGCCCCATACAAATCAAGGAATTTGTCAAGTGTTTTGTTTTTCAAATATTACTGAGAAAAGGCCTTCATCGGTGCAGTAAATAACTGGAAAACATGCTGATTTATCCGGTCGTATTTTTCTCGACCTTTTGATGGGAAATGGTTAAGTCGATGGTGAAATATGAATACTCGTATCTGTAGTTTCATAGTTTTGGAAAGCCTGAGAAAAGTCAGGGAAATTATATTACTTTGAAAAAGTCGAGAAAGTGAACAGTTGAATAACATTTTGCATGGCTAGTTATTGGGATAGTTATCAAGAGATAGAAAAGGATTAGTTATGAAATGGTCCATATTAGCCATTGCAAAATTTACGATTTCATTATGTTCCCTGGAAAAGACACGGTAGTGGAAAATTTCATCTCTGGTGTAACCCTGAGTGTCTTAAACTAATATTTGAAGCTCATCCTCCATTTCGCAATATGTTGTAGCTGTTGGCCCATTAAGTTGTAAATTTCCGTTACACGAAATTTATTGGAGTGATTGATAACTAATAAAACTCGTTAATCAACGGCATTGACGCAGTTTACATATGTACAGTTCGTTTAACTGCAGCTGCAATAATTGCAATCATTTCCAGTTTAACGTCTAGGCGTTAGTTGATTTTATACTGCAATATGCAGCAGCACTGTCTAGACTAGTGTAATACCCTCATTTGCCGCTACTAATTTGTACTAAGCATAATTTAATGCTATGAATTAAGAAAATTCTAACAGTTCATCAAATAACACCATTTTCTCATTTCATTAACAACCTCATTATTATTATTATTATTGTTATTGTTTGCTTTTATTAGCTCTCGTTCATCTCAATTATGCACGACAACTTTAAAGGTGGCAGTGCTATTCTCATCACTGTTTTAACACCAAAATACACAAAATACACAACGGCTAGGTACCTTGGACTGGTATCATTCTTCTAGAATGTCGACAATTAAAGTTGAAATACACACATTTTGTGTATATTTGGAACAAGACATAAAGTAAAGTTTATTATGGCTAATACAATTAGTTAGTGGCTTTATTTTTAATAAAGTCTTCAGTTATCATTCAAATTAATATGCCACAGTCAGCACCTGAGGTACCATGTGATCAAGATTTACCCAAGTACAAAATAACAGCGACAAGGAAAAGAATTAAAGTAAAATGAAATATACAGAATGTGCAGGAAAATTGCAGCAAATAAAATAATTGGGGAAAAGAAAACTAAATACATCAGAATGGCATGCCACTCAAGTGCGTACATTTTAAGCAAACTCCAGCAAGAACGAAGAATAATAAAAGCAAAATTAGGTGCAGAATACGCAGGAAAATAGAAATAAATAAGCAAAATGCATCAGTGACGTGCCACCAGGTCTTGAGCGCAGGATTTACCAATGGAAATGGGTTTCTGGCATCTCTTAGGGATGAGTTACTCCGAGATATGCGTCCAGATTGGATTAAAGTTTTTCTCTTTATTCTTGCAGAAATGCACCGATGCAGCCGTATCGGACAAGACGACATTTCCTACTTTTGCTCGGACCTACCCGCCCGACACCCAAGTCACCAAATCCGTGATCGCCTTGCTCAAGCATCACAACTGGATGAAGTTCATCATTCTTCAGGAAGAAAAGCAACGCTGGAATCCAGTAGCTGTAAATTTGCAGACCGTGGCCGAGGAGAACAATTTCACGGTCAGTATGCTGTACCGTTTCAAAAACCCCAACGACTGCTGCCAGGAGAGGCTCTTGTGCTGCGAGCTGACATTTGCGTCCATGGTAGAAGAAACTTACAAGAAAACCAGAGGTAAGGGCACCATTCCCGATGCCATGTTCTTCATCGTCTTTCATCGGCACTGATGGATGTCGCTTTGCACTTCTTGCAGTGTACGTCTTCCTCGGAGGAACCAACCACCTG
Organism: Cylindroiulus punctatus; assembly: GCA_034695085.1. Classification (NCBI taxonomy): domain Eukaryota; kingdom Metazoa; phylum Arthropoda; class Diplopoda; order Julida; family Julidae; genus Cylindroiulus; species Cylindroiulus punctatus. The sequence goes on along the minus strand of JAQFYZ010004238.1, from coordinate 6,957 downwards.
GTGGAATTCATGAGGGCTCTGCACAATAAGGAACTTTTGCAGAACGGGGAATACATCGTGATTTACATAGATCTAGAAGAATATATCGCCAAAGAGTCCTATCGCTATATCTGGGGTAGGTTGAAGGTAGCCCAAAGTCAAAAATGATGCATTTCAGCCCAGTTTTGTATAAAAAGCCAAATATGACGATTCGTTGTTTAGCTGAGCTCCCGTAGCCTACTCCTAATATGATGACATAATATGTTATGGATTCGCCAGTTGTTTATTAACAATAGTTCTTGGATTTTTATCGACTTATAGTAACGAGCGACATTCCGAGTGATGTTGAGTCCAAGTCGAAGGAATATTACGAAACTGCCCGAGCCCTATTGGTGATCGCCCCAACTCCACCGGCAGCAAAGGATTACGTATCCTTTGAAAATGAAGTGCGAAAGTACACGGCGATGGAACCGTTCTCCTTCGAAGAATCCAACGAACTAGCAAAAAAGGGAATCGTTAAAAAGGTAATTCAATTTATAATATGTCCTCCAATTGATGTTTCCTCGCATCTCTTTTGGTTTAACAATTTTTTACTTTACCTTTAGCATATTGGAATTTTCGCCTCTTATCTATACGATTCGGTAAAGCTTTATGCAGAGGCTTTAGACGAGGTGTTACGAACTAATGGTAGCGCCAAGGACGGCAAACTCATCATTTCCAAGATCATTGGAAAAAAGTTTGACAGTACGTATGATTCGGTTTCGCTTCTGCATTGTAGCTTACACCCGATCAGGCAGTCCATTTGTCGATGAAAGACAATCTTATGAAATATTGGCTTCGTTATGTGTTATTTGGATTTTCATTGGAAGTAAAATGCAGTTTAAATATAAGATTTGCTTTACACCTCTAATGTCTAAGGGCAATGACTGTTGTGCTGGACTGCCTCGTCGTGCAAACTTAAGTTATTATGGCAACGACATCATTCCTCATTACTACAGCTTCAGTTACAATTTAGGTATCACCGGGGTGTCCGTTCAAGTGGATATAAACGGCGATGCCGGGGGAAATTTTTCCGTGCTTGCCCTGGCTAATAGCGAGATCCATTTTGGTAATCACACATTTCAGAAAACAATGCGGCCCGTCGGCATATTTGTTTCGCTCGGTGTAGGGAAACTGCCTGTAAGTGAACATCTCTCTTAAGCTCTTAAATTAACTTAAAATTCAGACATGACTAACATCGGGTCAGATATTTCAGTTTGGCCGATTCGCACATAAAACAAAAATTGATTTAATTTGAATGATGGATTTTGCAGGATTTCAGGTTTCAACCTGGTGGCGAAATTGAGTGGATTGGTGGCAGTCCTCCCAGAGATGAACCACCGTGTGGTTTTGATGGAAGTGCGTGCCTTCCCCGACCTGGTCAGTATTAGCAAGGGCTTAGCGATAATTTTATTTGGCAAACAATTGCAATAAAATCGATTAAAATTTAATTTTGGGTAATCTATCGGAAGTTTAATTTTATTTTCCAGTCTGGTAAATAGTATTTTTAATTTATAACAATTATAGATCCTCAGAGGGAAATTGCTTCGGGCGTACTCGGAGGTCTGTTGGTTGTTGTTCTCGCATCTGCAATTATTTTATATAGGTATAACAAGTTCGTGTACTCTTATTTTGTTTTTATTAACTGTAATAATTGATGAAAGAATTCTGTTGTAGAAACTGGAAATATGAACAGGAGATTGCTGGTCTTCTATGGAAAATAAACCTGAAAGAGATTCAGATGCGACACATTAATGGTTTAAGCGCAATCAGCAGGGTGAGCTGTATTTCTTTTCATTTTTTCTTATCGAGGAACTTGAATGAATAAGTCGAGGATTAATTTGATTTGAATTGATTTAGTTGTAAAAATTTTAAAATGCATAGATTCTTTTTTAGAAAAACTTTAAAAGTTACCTCATGTTTTATTATTCCATTTATTCTAAACAGTCGAGTCTAATCAGTCAAAATTCGATGGAGTCGCGTGTTTGTGGACAAGTTTTTATAAAAGCAGGCAGTTACAAAGGAACCATTGTTGCCATAAAGCAGTTGAAGTACAGGAAAAAAATAGTAGACATTCCAAGGGAGACGAAAATCGAAATGAAAACAGTATGTTTTGACTCATTAGTTGTAAATGTACTTTTATTGCGATTTTGTTAATGATTTTTAATTTGTATATGATGTAACTTGTAGATGAGAGAAATCCGTCATGATAACATTAATCCATATATCGGATCGTGTTTGGAGCCAAATCAGATTTATATTATTACGGAATATTGCAGCAAAGGGAGTTTGCAGGTGAGATAAATTACAATTAGTCAAGAAAACTTAGGAACTATTAAAAAACAGAATGCGCTTTGAAAATTTTGATCAGGATGACAGAGAACTTATTTTTAATTAAGTTTCCTTGTGGCATAAGTGTGCTGTATGAGTGCATTCCATACAATTTTAGTTTTTTGTGTGAAATTACGTCGTTTTTCATTGAAAAAAAAATGTTTTGATGGTTCTCTTGTGTCAGATAATTGAAGGTTATTGTAGCTTAAAAAGACTCAGTGTTTTACTCTTTTCTCGAATGTATCCTTGCAAAGTTTACAATATTTCTGATACGATTTATCATACATTTGGATATTTTGTGCGTTTATAAATGCATGTCAACTACTTTCTCATTTCAACGTTATGAGAAATGTGCCTATTTCTTGCATTACTTGAAAGATGTGATCTCATATGTGAAAGTTTCTTTGCATTAACAGGATATCCTGTATAACGAAGACATGAAACTAGATCCCATATTAATATCTTCTCTTATTTTTGACTTAATCAAGGTAAGCTTTGTCAGTCCCATGGACATTATGCAATACCACTAGTTGTCAGATTAGAAGGCAAGTTTGGCATTTACTCTGAACTCGATGTTTTTATTTACTTCAGGGAATGATTTATTTGCACGATAGCGATTTGAAAGTCCATGGAAATTTGAAGTCCTCAAATTGTGTGGTAACTAGTCGATGGGTGCTGCATGTCGCCGATTTCGGACTGCACGATCTGCGCCGTCAAGCGCAGCATTCGGATAAGACGGTTAATGACTACTCCATGTACTGGGGTGAGGACAAAGTCAAATATCAAGATTTGGAAAGAACACTTTCAATAAGTACTATTATAGTGACACCACTAAGGAGTGGATATTTCCGAAATTTTAATTTGATGTGAAAAATGATTAACACTTATTTAAATCACCAGAAAAATAAAACGATGGTAGTGATGTAGAATAGCAGAAATAATTGAATTGTTTGTTTTTATAATTTTATACTTTTATATAATAAGTAAACATTTGTAACTGTGAGCATATAATAGTAAATTCGAATAGATGTGTTAATTAGTTTTTTAAAATGTGTTAATTATGGTTGCAAATTTTTGAATTTTGTCTGTTACTAGCTGAACCTTACACTTTTCGTAAACTTTTTTAGATCAATTGTGGACAGCCCCTGAAATTCTTCGAGATCCAGCTGCATTTCCGAAAGGTTCTCCTAAGGGTGATGTGTATTCTTTTGCGATCATCCTTTTCGAGATATTTGGTCGAGAAGGGCCTTATCCCGATTCTCAGTCGCACGATATACCGCCTAAAGGTAAATATACCCCCTAAATTTCGTTGTTTCGTGCCAAACTTGTCGTTGCTGATGCCATTTATTTCTCTTCAGATATTATAGATAAAATAAAGTTCCCAAAAGACGATGTGATATTCAGACCTTGTGTCAGCAATTTAGAGTGCCAAGGGTACATTATTTCTTGCATGATGGACTGTTGGCAAGAAAACCCCTTAAGCCGCCCCGATTTCAGGCACATCCGAGACAGGCTCAAAATAATGAGACAAGGAATGTAAGTTTTCTAGCGCGAAATAGCGTTAGGTATATTGACTAGAAACCGCTTGTCAGAAGCTGCTGAATGTTGTTCGATACTTGGATCGACAAAATTACCAGCTCATTTTGTTAGGTACTGAGCAAAGATTTTTTTTTAGGAAGCCAGATATATTTGATCACATGATGGATATAATGGAGAAATATGCGGATAATCTCGAAGAGTTGGTCGACGAGCGAACTGGTCTTTTGAATGAAGAAAAAAAGAAAACTGAAGCTTTGCTGCATCGAATGCTACCACCGTATGCTACTTAATTTGAATTCTTACTACTTGCCATCACTTTTCATCTTTGCTTCGTTTAAATTCAGATTTATGTGCATCTTTACAGGCCAGTAGCTGCTGCATTGATGCGAGGTGAATTTGTTGTGCCTGAAACTTTCGACGCGGTTACCATTTACTTCAGTGATATTGTTGGCTTTACAGAACTGTCTGCTAGCAGCACACCCATGCAGGTATTAAACAAGAAATATAATTTTTGTAAAGATAAACACCAGTGAATTGTCGTCTTCTTGAACTGGTAATTTTTTTTGTAGGTGGTTACATTTTTGAATGAATTATACACCGTGTTTGATAATGCAATTAGCAACTATGACGTGTACAAAGTAGAGACCATAGGCGATGCATACATGGTCGTCAGTGGTCTTCCCATTTCCAATTCGGATAAACATGCTGGTGAAATAGCATCAATGGCTCTGGAATTATTGGCTGCAGTGCAGACTTTCCAAATACCTCACAGATCCGTGGAAATGCTGAAGTTAAGGATAGGAATTCACACTGGTAGGTGGCAATGATGAAATGAACTTAGAAACTTGAAAGCCTCACACAACTAGTTTCAAACTTGAATATGTTATTGCAGGGCCAGTTGTTGCTGGAGTTGTCGGCAAAACTATGCCGAGGTACTGTCTGTTCGGTGATACAGTAAACACCGCTTCCAGGATGGAATCAAACGGAGAAGGTGTGCATGGGATGCTATTAGGAGAAAATTTTACTGATGACCTCCACCTTTCTGTCAAGTTCTTAGTGTGCTTATCGTTCGTTGCTATTTTTCAGCTTTAAAAATTCACATTAGTCATGATTGCAAGTTGGCACTAGATAAGCTTGGTGGATACGATATTGTCGAAAGAGGACCTATGAACATCAAGGTAAGTGATTATGCTTACAAAATCAGAGTTTGTATAAGTTATAAACAAATAAAATAAATAAAAACAGCTTCACATTTTTCCCTACATTTTTAAGTTTTGTCTGCATATGACTTGTTCGGGGAAATCCATTGAAGAATAATTATTCGAATAATCTAAATTTAATATTTTTTTTCCATTTTGGTTTATTTTATTATGGCCCACGATGGAAACTGAAATTCTTTAGAATTTATAAACTATTATGGTATTTAAAATGAAATGATAACGAATTGTGGAGCAGATTTATTATTTTAACTAGTGCAGGAATTAGTTTATCATAGCATATAAAGGAAATTTATGAACTATTAAAAAAACATTTGGTGATATTAAAATTCATTACACGCTAGAATGGCGTGAATACTTGCACCAAACATTTTACCTCGCTTATGATAGTACTGCTACTGCTCCGGTAGGTGCTTTGTCGTGACGTTTGATAACTTTCTAAACTTCTTCCAATGTTTTACTAGGGCAAAGGTCAAATGATCACCCACTGGCTCTTGGGTCAGGGCGAAAACCTACTCAAGAAGAAGGATTATCATGAGATGCTGCCGTTATTTCGCGATGGCAAAATAGCGGTGGATAGCCAAGACCTAAACCGAAGAATGTATAGGGGGTCATATGCTCAGAGGGCCTGCAACCAGAGTGCAAGGTCCATCCAAGACTTTAGTGAGAAGCAACAGTTGGCATGCCGTGCGCGGAACTACAGTCCGGTGAGAACAATCAGTTTTTACAAATCGTGCCGCGAAAGTGGTGCCATCCTTCAGGAGAAAGTGAACGATGAGGGAGGCTCGGGGGAGACCCTTCCAGCGGATGAACATTTCGAGTCGGACCGTGGACCGGACGGCGTGGACCCAGTGCCATCAACCCCGCAGGAGCATTCCCCTGCCCTGCCTAGGATTAATCTTAATTGTAGTCCGCACTCCAAAGTTGTGAACAACAACAACATCAATAGCCAACATCAGTTGGGCTCCAATAGTCAAACGATAGAGAATAACCTGAACGCTAATGGCACCGCAGTGCAGATCGATGATACCCCCGATGGCGGCGACTCCTCCGGCTTGGAGTCATTGACGGACTTCGTGACACCGCGTTCGGAAACTGTGCGAAACTTTAAAGGGCCTGCATCGCTGGACGAGAGCAACATATCGCAGTTGAACGATGAAATGACTCGCCTTCTGAAAGCCGATGGAATCGGGGATAGCCACCACCCCATGATAAAAGACAGCGGCAAAAGATGGCGCTCGTGTAGTGAAATCAACCCTCCGCGCATCCAACAGAAATCACTTAAGAATTGGCTGACTGGCCTTTTTAATTACAGAGACGGTGTATCGCCTCCTAACTTGGAGAATCCGTCTTCGAGGCCGGACCTGGAGAGTGTGGTATAGTGTAGCACGTGCACGCACGAGGAGTATCTGCTTCGCACCGCAAATCTACAAAATATGATAATCAGTAACGCATCCGGCCACGGAGACGGTAAATTTATTAAATTGTGTGCGTGTCCAAGTACGTGCGTGATTCATGTATTTGTGCGTGTCTGTCTGTCGTACAGCTGGAGAAACGAAATTAAATGTGTCAGAAAAACGTATCTCCAGATGCCATAACGAAATTAAATGTGTCAGAAAAACGTATCTCCAGATGCCATGTCCACTTGTTGAATATACACTGGTCTAGATATCACAAAACAAAGCACGGGAGACAAGGTTGGTTGGCCATTTTTGCCTTTTTGCAAAATGAAAATCAGTGGCACAGGACTTTGGAAATGGGACAACAAGGCCAGTCAAAACTGCTATATCTCGTAGCATCGAGGTGGTAGACACTGTCACTCCAATCCAGCTCATGGAACTGCATGTCCACA
>JAQFYZ010004237.1:0-11502 GCA_034695085.1 Cylindroiulus punctatus | reverse complement strand
ATATATTCGAAATATATACACGCTATACCCCAATACATTTCTAATATATTGTCAGACTATTTTTTTCCATATGGGTACGATGTTCCGGGATGTTCCAGGAACATCGTAATGGAGGTCAGTGACTTCTCTATCCGAATTCAGGTTCTATTTTGGTCTCCAAACTTCAAATAATGTTCGACTTCTCTTCAATGGTCAAAGATTTTCGTTATGTTGTCGTTTTTGTTTTGAACTCAACTGAATACATGTACATACAGTGTACCTTCTTCCCCTTTCCCTTCATGGTCGATCCCACTTCCAAGGCCTCCAAAACATTTCATTCAAAGAAAAGTAAACAAAGCTTGCAATATGTCTGTCATTATACACATATATGGTCGCTATATTAGATAGCCGAAACCGGATATGTCCATTAATTCATCATTATGTACAGTTCTGTGCTACAACCGATTTGTAACATGGGTTTAGATACAAAAACCAAACTTGCATGGAACATTTTGTCGCATTTTGTCACTATAACCGATATCATTATAAACGATTTCTATAATATATGTATAATATATAATATAATATGTATCGTAATTGTTCTCATTAAGGTCATTTTGGCGCCAAATTGTCCCGTTTTGCCTCAATTTCGCCTGCAAGCCTGTATTCAACATTTATTTACCTGTTTGAGGCGTTAATGGCCAAAGGCGCCTTTTTCCTATGAATTTTTAATGGATTGCTAAAATATGCAAACTGTCATGGATGTGGTGGTACTAGCTTTAGCAACCGAGGCTAGTCGTCTCAGCAAAAGAACAAAAAATTTTACAGCCAATCAGAGAGACTCGGCTTATCGATGCAGTGTTTCAGGAGTTTAGACGTAAAAGGAAAATGGCTGCCATGCTCGATATATTTTACAGGATGGACGAATCGCAAACAGAAAATTGCATCCTATTGGTTAGAACGACGCCATTTTTTCGTTCTTTTGCCAGGACGACTATAGCTGGAGGTGCTTGAAATCTGGCTTCTGAAAATGGATGAAAATTTTCAAGGGGTCAGTTCGGTCCATGCTAAACCGGAGGCGGAAGTGGGTGCAGGGGGCGGGTGTTAAATTTATCCAAATTTCGACCAATAATACATCGTGGATAATGGTATGCGGAATGAGCTGCATGGCTGTTAGGAACCGGAAGCGATAAGGGAGGCCGGAACAATGACCACTGTGGCTCCTTAATGAGCTCGAAATTTGAATTAACAGAAACATTAGCGAAACGTTTGGAAAAAAACACGATTTCCTGGATCATAACCAGATAAACCCTCTTCCTGCAGCTATTAACCCCAAATTTGGTTGAATCTGAGGAAAGCTGTGACTAGTTGATGAATCTGAGGAAAGCTGTGCATAGTTGATGATTCTAAGAAAGCTGTGACTAGTTGATGATTTTCAGGAAAGTTGTGAATAGTTGAGGATTCTGAGAAAAGCTGTGAATAGTGGATGGTTTTGAAGAAAGCTGTGAATAGTTGATGATTCTAAGGAAAGCTGTGAATGGTTGATGAATTTGAGGAAAGCTGTGAATAGTTGATGAATTTGAGGAAAGCTTGTTCTAGTTGGTGAATCTGAGGAAAGCTGTAAATAGTTGATGAATCTGAGGAAAGCTTTGAGTAGTTGATGAATCTGAGGAAAGCTTTGACTAATTGATGATCCTGAGGAAAGCTGTGAATAGTTGGTGATTCTGAGGATAGCTGTGAATAGTTGATGAATCTGAGGAAAGCTTTGAATAGTTGATGAATCTGCGAATGATGCGAGGAGTTTGTGTGTGAATCTGAGGAATAGCCATGAGGAGTTGCATTTTCTGATGTTACATTTAGGCAAATTTTCATTTTCAAAAATCCTAGAAACTCGTGTTATGACCAGATGGTGCCATTTATCATACAGTTATGCAATAACAATAGTCAGGCAAATTGGATTCAAAGTTCGTTGGGACACCCTGTGAAGACGAGGCAAATTCATGACGTCATGACCTGGAAAAGAGGAATGCAAATCATATCTAAATTATATGCATTCGAAAACTACCTGGACTTGTAATTCAAAATTGAGGCCAGATTTGCTTAATTTTGCTTATAAATTTTAAATTCTTGGTTGAAATTGTGCAGGTTTAGTTGATTCTTGCTCTAACCTCAGCCATGAAACAATGTTGCACACCCACTGCATTCCCACAGTACGTCACTGGCAAATTCAACAAAAAACAGGTTAAATTATTGCGGTTTCCAGCTGTGTTTTTTTATTTATACCGATCTTCAAAACGAGCGTTTGCGGCGGATGAGCAAAAAATGGAGAAAAAACAAGCTCGTTATAAGGCAATTTGAGGCGAGTTTTTTTTGGATTTTTTTGGAGGCCAATTATTTCGCTGGTGGGGGAATCTATGCTGTTTGCAGAGTTTTTTTCACTTATTTGTATTCTCTTGTTTGCTTTTCTGTTTGTTTTTTATTTCTCAAAGAATATGCAAATCACTCGTCCACCACAAGTCCTATCCAGAACTTTTTGCGTTTTATTTCATTTTTCCCAAGCCCCAGCTGGCTGCATTTTTTGCAGGCGTTATTTTCGTTTTTGCTCATTTTTTATTGTTGTTTTTTCGCCTTTTCTCATTCGTCCAAAGAGCGTTATATAAACATCATCGGGTGGACTCTCTCATAAATATGCCTTTCCGATAGCTGCCGAAATTGATTTTTGCTTTGCGTGTTCTGATCCCATCTGTTGTTGTTATTGAATTCGACTCCCGCGGTCAGCGGTCAGTTTGGCCGAACTTGTTGCCGTTTTGTCCGCTGGGGGGTGCTTAATTTCGGGCGTGTGAACCCCCCCAAATGTTGGCTATTGCCGGGGAATGGCTTATGGGGATCATGGCGAGGGACCCACACCCCTTCCGGCTCCAAATTCCCCCTTGCCAGCCGTCCATATTGATTAAAACCAGATCAGGCTGTTTCCATTCCGACCACTGGTCACTGGTCAGCGGATTCAAATTTCTCCACCGTGACCAGAAGAACAATGAGGAATGCAATCTGAAATGTGACCTCTGCGAAAATGTGTTTTGCGGATGAATTGAGTTTTGCATTCATGGCCGAATTGAATTTATGGACATCTCGATGCGTGGCGCAACTTTGACACGTGTGACGTCATCGTAGGTGGCGCTGGGCGGCGTCTAAAATACGTCGTGGTGGATTAAATATGTTCGAGCAGTTTGTCTGCATGCAAATGTTACTTTAGAGCGATGTGCCCCTTGTTGGTTGGCAATCACTGCTAGCTTATGAGTTGGTGGTGATTGCCCACGTTCAGGCGTTGTACAGGGTGTTTCAAAAATGCACCCTGCAGATTTCTCCATCCAAATTGAGCATCCTTTAACAGTTTCATAATAATTCACACAAAGGTACCTAATTGAGCGTTAGGTCATATATTCGGGGGATGGATGTCTTATTTTTTCATGTGCAAAAATTAAAATCTCTCCTGTAAGCAATCCTCTCACTAATGCTGTCTTCCAGCTAAGGAAATCATCCTGCCTGGGGGTCAAAACATGCCCTTTTAATCATGCCCCAAACAAAAATATCCATGAAGTGTCAATAGCATGCTTAAGAGACAGTAGTGGCACAAAAATGTTGTCAATTACAATGATTTAAAAAACTACAGAATAATGCAATTTCCATGTATATACCCTAATGAATGTGATTAGTGGTGAAGTGATGGGCGTCAAGAAGGTCATCATAATCAGTCGTTATATGATACAGGTGATTTGATAGCTGGTATTTAATTGCGGCGTAGGTAATTAGGTAATACGTCGTAAAGTTAAACGTGCATTTTAATAGCTAACGATGGGCTTCTGGTGAACTCAATTAATGTTCTTAAATTTGATGAGTTTAGTTATGTTTTATTAATGCCAGGAAAAGTCAGAAAGCTCTGGGATAATGTGTGCTCAACTGATCTTTATTTCACACAAGACCTAACAGCGTGCCATAAAGGAAATAAGGTCATGTTGATTACTTCATTAGCGAAATTAACCATGAGACATTTTGATAGGTCATTAATGACTTCTAACGATCCCAGTTAGTGGCGTTAAAATGTAGGGTGTCCCGCAAGTTCGTCTGCCTTCATAGCAACATCATGTCATTGCTTTTCGGATTTTTCACGTGAGTGACGAAGGGCATTGTCACCAACCACCATCCCTTACCGGGTAATGGCTAACTTAAGGTGTTCCTCTGGAACTGGAGACTGACCCCTCCTTTCCTTCTCCATTTCCTGTACCCATTTCCTGAGTAATACTAATTAGCGTGACCTGTCAGCCACATGGGTCACTACTTCCTCCACACACTGTGTATCCCTCTCCATTTATAGCCGCTCCCAGTTCTGTCTTGGCTGCCACTTCCCATTTCCTGTCTCCTTGGACCCTCTACTGCTGCTCCTCTGCCACTGTTAGGGCGCCATTTTGCCTTTGAGACATTGCACCTCTAAACCCCACACTCCACCACTCTTTTCCGGATGACGTAATTTGGGCATTCGAGACATTTTTTCTCAGTCTCTCAAAAACCAACACTGCGAAATTTATGGTCGTCACAGACAGCAGTACCAGACGCGGTTTACTAGATAAAAAAAACTTAATGGAAATTTAATAGTCGCGATCGTTCTTCTTCGACGATTTCGATCGGGTGGGTGCCCCGTTTTGGGGCAGATTTTCCATTCCATCTTCCTGAAATATGTATTTGAGGGCGAGTGGGGGCGGAGGCATAAAATAGAGCGAGCGTGTAGCGGACGATGTTATCACGACGGATCATTTATTCGCCTCCCCCCCCCCCCCCTGGAAGGGACATAAATTTGAGGGGGGCGAACCTTCGGCGCGAAGCTGAAATTAATTCCGGAGTCTTCGAAGACTTCAGACTTTATCTCTATGAAATACGTGCCCCGAATTTTCGATTTCGACAGCGATACCCAAAGCGGGTCCCCCAACGCCACCTAACACCCCACGCGAAATTCGCTCCCAATTCGAAGTCCTATTTATCATAATTAAGGCGAGGCTAATATTTCACCAGTCTTCTTATCCTTTTCCTCCTCATCCTCCTCCTCTTCTTCTTCTTCTTCTGCTTCATCTTCTTCTTCTGATCATTTTGCTCATTGAGAAAACCAGTGGAGGGGGCGAAAAAAAAGACGAAAAAAATTATATTGATTACACCTTTTTTTCTAGCCCCGCATAATGAAGCCCAAACATTCGTTGCGTGTTTGATTAATTTATAGCGAATGCAAACGAGAGTGGAAACAGTTTTTTGTGCCCCCCTTTTTCACCATTTCCTTAGTGAGGGGAGATGGCAAATTCAGTGTCAAATTGCGGGCCCCGCTCGTTTAAGGACTAGGGAGCGCCGTAACAGATATGTTACGCCCACGGTGTTTTGGAACGGAAGCAGACCCTGGTAGGCGGAAGCTGTTGCATTGGATGAGGAAGAGAAGAACAGCATGCAGGGAATTCCCCTTACACTTTAAACGGAAAAAGTACAAATGTTGAACCTTAAGGGTACAAATGTTTTGAAACTATATACACACACCCTATGGGTACATATGTTGATTGCACGTGTACCCTTGACATGTGTTTTATAATAAAGATGCACCTGAAGAAGCAGTTGAGTCTGCGAAACGTCGTGCTATTAGGATGTATAATACTGGCTGTGACTGAGTTATTTACCTATTATGTTCATATTGTACCTTGAGGTGCAAGTATTGAAATCATTTCGTCCCTTTGGGTTCATTTATGATATATAAGTTGCAAATGTACATTTGTACCCCACAAAAACTGCATTTGTACCGTTACGGTTTACGGCGTATGGCTGGGTGAAGATAGGTATATAACTAAGACAAAGGGGTTGCGCTGGATGACTCCTCCAGGAATCGTTCGTCATTCAACGGAGTTTCTACAACCATGAAAATACTAGAATGTCACGCAAAACACAAAAGTCACAACAAGTTATTGAAACCCTTCCAATCATTTACAGACACCCTGTAATGTAGTCCAGTCACTGGGATTCGGGGAGAACATAACCCAACCTAAATTTCCAGCTAAAATCGTAATTCAACCTGTGAGTAATCCTCCAAATGTTCCTTCTTCACAGCCATGAATCAGGCGCCAGAAGCGCCTTAATAGTTCGTGAGATCATAATTAAATCCTGTGATGCGTGGGCGAGACGAAAATGGCAACTGGAAATAAATATTTAAACGCCAGGCGGCGGGCTGGGCCCGGACAGGTGGTCGTAAATCTGGGCGTCTGTGCTCGTAGATTTCTCGTCGCCATTTTTTTCTCATTTTTCTCCATCTTCTGCTCCATCTTCTTCTCCATCTTCTACTCTTCTTTTTCATCTCCTTCCTTTCGAAAACGAGTTATTAGCCAGATTATCCGGAAGTGCATTAGGTCGTGAGAAAGGCGCATAAATCCGCATTTGTCGGAGGGAAAACAAGCGGCAATTAGCGGTATCGTTAAGGAATAAAATAAGAAAAGCGTCTCTTAATTGTCGCAGAAAAGATTAACAGGGAATGAACGAGATGGCCGCAAAACCTGCAGGAGAGGATTGCGCCGTTACATTTTACGAGCAGCCCGAATTTGGACTTTCAGGTGCCAGATGGTGGCCATTAAGACGGGAAATATTCCAAACAGATGAACGCCCGAAAACCGCAACATTCGCGAGCGAAAACGCCGAACGAGCGAGAAAAATGGAAAAACGACAAGTTGTGCTTTTTGTGATCGCGAGCTTTGACCCCATCTTTGAAATAACTATGCAATGTATGTTAAGTTAATGATCTGGGTGTGTCTACTAGGTGAATTTCATAAATTACCAAAATGCGAAAAAACGATTTATTTAGAAACAATACTACCATAAAAGTCGATCGTAGTTGTTTCCCGGCCTTAAATGCGCATAGTTTCTCGGATATAGCGGTTTAAAAATCAAGAAATGGCAGCAGATCGAAATGGCCGACAGACATGTTGGTGACGTCACAAGTAGGCAACACGTGGTTCAGGATTCAGGATGTGATTCGTTATTGTCTGACTTAGTGGCGCCACATCAGATATTAAGGAGTGCAAACCTGTTTGACAGGATGTGATCGGGAACCAGTTTGGTGACCTTATTTGGCTTTGACATGTTAATGTTTAGGCCGATCAAAGGCCTAATGAACGACCATTGACCCGAAATGTGCAAGAGCCTACTTGTGACGTCAAAATAAAATGCCGGGCAGCCATTTTGAGCGGCCGAAATATTTTCCGTTTTTCAACTATCGATTTGTACATGAAAACGTGCTTCATTATACGCCCATAAAGTAGTGAAAGTTACCCATTTTGTGTAATGCAAGATTTTGCAGTATAAGTATTGAATTGAAACAAATAGTTGTAAGAGGAAAATTTTGCATCACAGCCATACTTGAATCGATGTTGGTCAACTTTTTGTTAAACCGAAGCGATTTTCGATGAAATTTTCATTTGAAATTTTTGCATGAACATTAAAGCGAATTTGATGTGGATGTGTTTGAAATGACTTGAAATAAGAAATTTTTTTGGATAAATGATTTTGTTTGAAAATTTCCTGGAACATACCCTTTTCGGTTTTTGCAAATTTACCAACTAAATTTAGAAAATTTTGAATTAGCCCAAGAAAGCTAAATTTTTGCCACGTTTTTGAGACTCATCAATGATCTCCACCACTTATATCATTTAAAATGTGAAAGTGTACTAACCATGATGTTCATTTGCATTTGTGTTTTCGAGAAAGCAAATTTTAATCTTGTTGGAATTAATACGTGCCTAGAATTGATATGAAGTGCGTACCTGCAAGCAATTTTAGATTTCTTAGTTTGATTTTCCCAAATCAGCTTATTGCAATCGGATTATTTATAGACCATAAAGTAATAATTTAAAGCGATTTTTTCTCAAGGAAAATTTATCGATCATCGATCGTTTTTATAATCATTTATGCAACGGCTGCAAAAATCATCGATGAATATTCGTGGTAAAAATTTCTGTCGAGTTTCACGAAATGTGGATTTTACTTCCTGTTTTTGACTTCAGATTTTTTCCTGACTTCTAAGTGCATTTCCTCCCATGCTAGGGGATTGGCGTGTAATTGCACATATATTGCATTTCGGTGCATTCAGTTTGATGTTATAATAAATATCAGGCTGGAAATGGAGCGCAAATTGGTCTTTTTATTGCTGACATGCCATCCATCTATATTTCCTCCTTTCAAATCTCTGAAAACGAATCAATATAGCCAGCATTTCAGGAAAACTTACTGAGGGTATTCAACACGTAAGAAACCTTTAAAGGTTGCAACAAACTTTTCTCCCTGATAGTTTATGTTTAAAATCTTCTTATATTCTAATTGTTTCCATATTTTACCTTCAATCCTGTATGCCCCAAATTATCTACTTGATTCCCACAGGTGCTAAGTTTCAAACATTTTTAAAACATTGCTTTACTCCTATTGCCCTGGAAAACCTTGAAAACCTGTATGACATCTGTATGTCATTGATAACAAAACCTTGATTTCTGCAATCTACATATAATGATTCCTGTCCACTTGTAATTTTTTGGCTTAATTTTGATCTTTAGTTTGCTTTCCTATTATTTTTGTTTAAATATGATCAGCGTCACCAAGGTAGAAGAAAGTGTAGGAAAAGAAGTCTATTAGCCAAAGCGCCGCCGGAAAATCCCCAGTAAATTCATGCAGTATCTGGCAACACTGGCTGTGGCTCCGCCCTTATTTTCAAAATGCTGGGATATGATTGGTCTAAAGTATAGAACAACTTTACTCGTAATTTTCTTCTTATTTTCAATAATTTTTTGCCTTAAGAGAAAATTAATAATAAAAAACAAAATTTGACAAAAAATACAAGTGGACAGTTAGCATAACTAGCAGGATTCAAGTATGCTCTGCATTTTTAACAAGCCCAAAAATGTTCCGAAATTTTTTTTTCGTCTTTTTTCCCACCGACTTTGGACGTGTTTTCCAGTCTCGATCGTCTGAGTTGATCGTCTAACTCGATTTGCTATTATATAAACTAAATATCGCCTAAAACCAATTTGTCATGCGCGCTGTGTGCGCGCCTGCAAATTGGTGGCGAATTATCGGAAAACGATTTTATTTCCTCCGAAAGCCCCTTTTCACTTGTTTGGCCATTTATTTTAAAAGAAACAGAAAAGGAAAACGTGGCTGTAAGGATGAATAATAACGCAACTCTTGCAGGACCGTTTCCTTCGACTTAACTTAGTTTCGTGGCGCTCACAGCCAGCCTTTTAGCTCGACGATTAATTGACACAAATGAGGCGAGCGTGGAAAACACGGATTTCCAATCCGCTCTGGACCCCCCAGTGACCCCTGGGGCAAGGGGGCAAGCATCGAGCTTTGCACCCCTTTTGAATATGTTGGTTCTCCCTTTGTTGTGCAACTGGAAAACAGTGTTATGCTAAATGTCCACTTCTAATTTTTGTCTAATTTTTTCTTAATTTATTTTCCCCTAATTTTTTCTTAATTTATTTTCCCCTAATTTTTTCTTAATGTTTCCTGTCCACTTGTAATTTTTAGGCTTAATGTTGGCCTTAAGTTGGCTTTCATAATTTTTCGGACTTGCCCACATGCCAATCTCTTAATTTTCTTAA
This sequence comes from Cylindroiulus punctatus, assembly GCA_034695085.1. NCBI lineage: Eukaryota > Metazoa > Arthropoda > Diplopoda > Julida > Julidae > Cylindroiulus > Cylindroiulus punctatus. Next base: position 1,858 of record JAQFYZ010004237.1, on the reverse strand, counting down.
GTATGATCAGCACCACCAAGGGGGAAGTAAGTGCAGGAAAAGATGTGTATTGGCAAAAGCGCTTTCTGAAAATCCTCGGTTGATTCATCGGTTGATTCATGCAGTATCTGGCAACACTACCTGGGTTGAAAAATAGAGAGCCATGGCAGTCAATTTAAGGATTTTTACTGTATATAGGAACCGAGAAGAATGATGAGTGTGACCAGCACCCCCTGGGCAGAAAGTAGCACAGTCTAGTGTAACGTTTTTGCCTTTCAAGCATTGTGCCCCCCAAACCACACACGCACACACACAGTCTAGTTGAAGGGGTCATGTGTAGAGTGGGTATATCCCAATCTCTACCTCCTGTGGCCCAAGGTCATGTAGGTACACTCCACTGCAGTGTGTGGGGGTTTAAGGCTGAAAATTGGCACAAGAGACCACCTACCTCCATGTGAAGTGTGCATCAGAGAAAAGCAAATGCAGAAACCTTTTCTGAGGAAAAGTGAGTCTAAGAGGTGTAACCTACTCAAGTTTATTCATGCCAGCTATAGTAAAAATACGAAGTGATGGAACTGGATCAAATCTGCTGACCAATAGGGGCTAATCGCCTATTGGCGATTAATTTAGCCTAGTTACGTACAATCAATGTACTTTCACCCACTGAACAAACATGGAAGTGCTAATCGACAAGCCTCGTCTCTCTGATTGGCTGACCTCCAGTTCCATCACTTTGTGGTTCTACTATAGCTGAGGTAAAGTCCATGCTGTAGGCCAAAAAATATAGGAGTAAGCAGGATTGTCCCAGTTGCTCAATTCTTTATCTACTAGCACATTGTGCAGCATCACCCAAAACTATTATATGCCCGCAGTCTATCACGGGTCAGGCAAACTTCTGATAAATTTCAACTTGGATCGAACAAATAGGAGGTGCGGGTTACATGACCATAGATTGTCGAAATGATCGTTTTAGTGCCCGTTGGATTCATTTTCAGCAAAGTTCAATCCGTTCAACCTTATCGCTAGTCCATCTTTTTCCCTGCATCTCTATGAAGTTCTCTCACTTAGGCCCTAACAGGCCTGATGTGTTTGGTGCCAAAAGGTGGCTGCGGGCCTCGTTCTACTCTTGATTTATACGGACGCGAATGCATTTGCATCGATGGAGCCACACGATGAGCTTCAGCGATAAGGTTTCTCCATTAGCATTCATCGGCGCAGCGAGATTGATTTATCGCTTTTCACCATCGAAAATTCAGACCCGCGATAGCCAGTGGCCATTTTTCGATGCTTTCGCCCGCGCAACCTGCCAAATTAATGCGATTGAATTAATGCATGGAGCAAATCGTTAATGGACTCTGAACTCATCTTGCCTTATGCCCAAGGTTGGGAAAATGAGTGCGGAATTTGATTAATGGAACAAAAGTGTTTTTTCATCTGCTGGCGAATTGGTTGGCCTCCTAAATTGCAGGGACCATCCAAGATTCCAAGTTGATGGAACCCCTCCCCCACATCTGACCCTTTGCCCTCACATCTTTTAATGACCTTTCTTAACATGCTGCATTTTCGCTTGTCTTCCATTGGGAAAATATAACAATTTTTATAGAAGATTTAAATATTTTCTGTTTCCCTGAGTGCAAGTGAACCTGGCATCTTTTCTGTGCTTTTTACGTCATTAATGTGGTTCCAAGTATTTTTCTTATTTGTTGGACTCTTGAAATCTTTTTGAACAAGAGGTTGATTCGTCTCATCCCTGTCTTTAATTTCGATTGGCTTAGTTTTGGCAACTCTGTAGTGCTCTGTAGTTATACGGGGTGTTTGGAAAGCGGTTGGAGTCCCAGCAGTAACATATGGAGGAGATGTACTATGTTACTCTTCCGCA
>JAQFYZ010004236.1:0-11503 GCA_034695085.1 Cylindroiulus punctatus | reverse complement strand
CTTTATTCGTGAAAATGCGCGTTGTGATCGCCAGCATGGCCACCTACATAGGGTAGTATGGGTGGCGTTTCTGTCGCTGCGACCTGAAAACGCTCCAATGGCCACCCCCATTTGACATTGTGAAACGCGATCCTGCGACCCAGACGCAACGTTTTGGTCGCGGCGTTCGAAACGCAAGCGTGGCCTTAGCCTAAGTGTCTCAAGTGTTGCAGCTCTCATAAACGCAAAATGCTGGAGCAATAATATTGTAAAACATTTATTTGTAGAACGCCATCGAATCATACTTTTGACCAAAACATCCTCGAACTATGGCATAAATAATATCAAAAATTACATTACCCACCCCCAAGATGACAATTTAATATCTGAACGTTCCCAAACCATCGCAGCCATATACATGTAACCAGTACAGGAATCATGTACTCCAGCCCGAGAATTTATTTTAAATTTCAAAATAATCTCATAAGCGAAAATTACGTACTGTAAACAAAGATTTCTAGGCACAAGACTATTTTCCCGCTTTTTCTGCACATCCCGTATATTTCATTTCATTTTTCCTTCCTTTTTGCTGTAACATTTTGCACTTGGGTAAATCTACCCCTCAGGTGCTAATTGCGGGTTATTAAATTGAATTGAATTAAATTGAAGCCCAGCCCATATCGCTCACTGGCTGCAACAGTGGTACATTTCAATAAATTGTTAAACATGCCATATATTTGTTTTGAAAAATAGGTTCTGCCATCAAATGTTGGTCCTGTGACTCAAGTTTAGAGCCAGACTGTGGAGACCCATTCAACAACAAAACGATTACAGCAGTTGACTGTAGCCAGTTGCCCAAGAAGTGCAAAAAAGTCAAACAAGGTAGGCATAAACCCAAAACCTTCGAAACGAACCAGTATACTAGTACATGTAATTGTTATGGTATTAGCCTCGCACAAACCATCCACGTATAGTTTTCCAAAAGGTGAAGGTATGAGTCATCTTTTGGCCTCCATTAAAAGTGGAGGCCACCTGCTGCATGAGAGACTAATGCCATAACAATTATACTGTGTTAATTGTTATAAAATAATTCCCAGAGGAAATTGCACATGTGTGGTGCAAGTGCCAGCTGCTGTTGCAAGTAGACATTGCCAATGGGTCGCTTCACAGATACTTCACCTGGTTGGAACTGGTATAACATTTCGTAAAGATGCAATTTTTTTATACTTTCAGAAGGCAAAGTTATTCGCAGTTGCGCCTTGGAAACGGAAAGAGATGCGCCTATTAATTGTACCAAAGCGAAAAACGATAAAGGTGTTATGGTAGAAACGTGTTTTTGCGATGATAAAGAAGCATGCAATTCCATGGCTGGCAATAGTGCTGGTATTTCCACGGTTACCACCGTTGGAATGGTAACTTCTTTGTTTTTTTCTGTTATGGTATATGCAATGCAATAAAAATGTAGAGAAAGCTCATCCTTAAGGTGAAGCTTAATATCCACATGCATCCGCTCACTGGTCTGTATACTTCATATTGTATTAAAATACGACTGACAGAAATGTAACACATTCTCAATGTTTCCTAATTAACGCACTGTTCATGTAGCAAAGTGAAAAATAGTCTATATATCAGTTTCCTACAGTGTGTCTGAGTGTCCCACACCACCTTTTCAAAAAGTCATGACACATTACTCAACAATTGCTTGGTAATTTGCTAGCTTACAACTCAGCTGTCAGTAAAAGCATAATATTGAGCAGATTAAAATGATGGTATGAAATCTGATATCGGCCTAACTAAGGCTGCAGCCCTGTTTGGAGAATTTGAATGTTGCAAAAAAGTATTCCTCAATACTTTCAACGGATTTTTACCATGTTTTTCATTTACAAAACTGCATGTTAGGCCTAAATATCGTCTGAGTCAAGCATAGAAATGGTAAAATTATTTGATCGCATGGTACCTGCAGGTCCTGCACAGTACTTTTGCCACAACACTGCCACTAATATACAATTATACAACGTGTCTAAATACAGACGGAGTATGTCATTACCTGAGAATCTGAGATGATAAAGATGAATGTGCATGCTGTGATCAAGCAGGTCCAAACACGTCTTCCACTACCGGCATTTGGGGGTCAGGGTTATGCACTACTGGGTATTGGGTAACTTTTGCTCACTGTCAATTCCTGAATGAAAAACAGCTGGCGACCACTGCACGCAATCATCTACGCATCTTGAAATGCAACGTATTAAGATGTTGCCCCGAATTATTTACACTTCGAAAAATGTTTGAACACTTGTAGACGGCCGACAACAAATCCACATGGTGCCAAAAACATTCTCTTTCGTTACTGCGCATGCGCAACAGGGATGCCAGACTGACAGCGACATCTTGCGGCAACGGCACAAACTAAAATCATGGTGTTTCTTGAAAATCAATTATTTCCAATAATTAACCAAAAAACAAACAATATGTCCACCGGGCTCAAGACATCAGCCTAGGTGCAAGCTACATGAACATACATGTAGTTTCCACAGCCAATCTTGAGATGCAAAAAAAAAAATTAGGTTGGGACCTTACAAGCATCATCAGAAATTCTTGGCTTGAAAAAAACTTCGAATTTCTGCAATTTACAATATTTTTCATAACCAAATTATTGTTCATCCTTAGCATAAAGTTAATAATAAATTAACAAGGATGTTTTATTATTTCAGAAAATTAAGACACACAATTACTTTCATAACAGCACAACAGCAAAATTAAACTAATGATAAAAACATTTTTTAAAATACAATATTAATTGGTGTGAGCAGTCGACGACTGGAAATCAGCCGATGTTTTATGTTTTCTGGTTCTTCCTCGGCGTCCAGTTGTTGGCCCTCTCTGTTGTCGCTGCTTTTCATTTTTCCACCAATTCCTAAGTTTCTTGACGGTTACTTTCACTCGTTCCTTGCGGATGGGTAACTGCAATAAATTATACAGGTATATACCAGAAAAGTATTCACCGCGTTTCATTCATCAGTCAACTCACCGAGTTTAATATGTCTACATATGTTTCCAAGTCGGTCCGAGATGGGCAGCTGTTTGACGCGTACCACTGTCGTAGCAAGGGCAATTCTTGGGTTGAATGAAATGTTAAACGTGCCTCAGGACCACCTGCAAACGAACCTGTACCAGATCCAGAATAATCTGAATGTAGATTTTATTCACGTTAAACTGATAAACATATCTGTACAAATTTATACTGCATTTGGAATGACTGGAAATTTTGAATATTTAAGAACATTGTAAAACAGGCAGTATATAGAGGAATCACATCATATTTATTATTTCTTGTACAGGTCTACCTTAGATAACTTAGGCAAATAGGCAAATTTAGCATATAACTAAAGCTACCAGTCTTATAAAAGACTATGAGAAAAAATGTTGACAGATTTATTTCACTAAGTTACTTCATTACAATAAAAAACTTTCATTCATCCTTGACATTTGAAATTCACATTTGTCAATCATAGGCTTTTGACCAATTTAACCCATGATAGACAGACCTTCTTAAAAGTATGTGGAAATATTTTAGTCTATTTTTACATTTGGATTTCATTTTTGCCTCAGTAGTCTCAAAGTATCAACTATTTGAAACAACGTCTAAAAGATTTACCCATCATTACGTACAAGAAGATTCTCTGAAATGCATGTGCCAATGTCCAAATTCTGTGCACTTTTCATGGCCTATCTTGACTCCTGGTTTATCATTTGCAATGTTTGATATTAGTGGCTGAAATAAATGGGAGAACAAAAATACAGAATCAGAAGGCACAATAGATTTAGGTATTTCTCTAGTTAAGACATCGATGCATACCTGAGATAGTGGGCAAATGGCAGCAAGTCGACTTTGACTCATTTCTTTTAAAAGCTGAACAACAACACACTTTACAGATGTCTCAGTCCATTGTGCAACTTCTCGTGGTTGAAACCTGCGTACATAAATTATAACCTTTCATCAAATCTAGTCAATATAATTAGCACAAATCCAATGTAATCAAAAAGTAAAACAAAGCAAACAGATGATCCACTGTCTGTAAATTACTTGATATTTTAATAGTTTTTAAAAATAATAAAGCAATATATAAGGTTGCATATACTGACCTTAATGAAGCTGAAGTTTCCATAAATCCTGCCCAAACTATAGTATTTTGAAATAAACAACCAAGAATGCAGATGCAGGATCCTTTCACTATAAAACCATTTCCATCTTTTCCATCAGCCCATATCAGCCTCTGGCTTATTCACATGTTAGGGTCAGTCTGTAACGGTAGAAGCTACTGTTTATGTTTCCTGAAATTATTGAAGGTTTGAGATTAGGTGCTGACACATTCATTGAACATCATTACGTGCATTTATACCTGCAGTGTCGCAATTCTTTGTGTCCTTTGTTTAACTTTCCTTGCTTGCCTGACAAAGGTGACGCTGAGATATCAATCTAAAGAAACGAGACATTAGGAGGATTGTCACTTGTTCTTCTGCAAAGCATCTTCGAGCTAATTTCCTTACTTCATCGAGAAAGCCTACGGTAAAAGTGCGGTAGGCCTACTTGACAAGAAAAAGCCAGACGAATTGTTTAGGAACTCACCAATTATATACGCAGTTATTATTTCTGACCCGAGCAACTACATGCAATTTGCAAAAGGAAAGCAATTAGAATACGCAACAACTTCCCAAAATATATTCACCTCAAACGAAACCTTCGATCTCAATAAAATACACTACACCATACCTACATGTATGGCGCGCCATGCAGTTAGCAAACATATTCACTACAACAGGGTTCAGGTTTTACATGTACAGTATACTGTACATGTTTCCATCCATGTACCAGAAGTATCAATCTTCTGGTTCTGTGGTATCCACTTTATCGATTGCAAAAAAATCCAGGTTAATAACTCGAAAAATTCATTTCCAGAACTTTTATTTTACATGACTTACAGTTTTAAAAACTGCAGCATTTGATGGAAGCCAATTCAAATTATTTCAAAACTACAAATAACTGCTCATTGTGTTCGTATTGATTAGCTGCACTCTAGTTATCGAACATTTCAGAGGATTCTGCACACCCGTGCCGTTTAACCACTGTGGCAAGTGGAATAATAACAGAAAAAACTGCTGAAGTGAAGATAAAATTGTTCAACTATTTAGCTAAAATGGAATGGGTTGAAATGAAATGCTGTCAAGAATCATCAGGAAAAGCAGTACACAGTCACAGCCACAATAAAAGTCATCAGTATGTTTCATTGTAAACGAATATTTACACAAATGTACACGTATTAAATAAAATATAAAAAACTCACATGATGGAGATCTTGGGATTTACAAACGCATTTGACTTTGTAGAAAACAAAATAATAAAATTTCCATTGACGATGGATTGTTAATGTAACCAATTTTAAAAACAATTTTTTATAATTTAATATCACCAGATTTTAAATCTTTCGCGATGGCTAAGATTATACCTATTTTAAAATACAATAGGCATAATCTATTACCAAATTAAATTAATACTGACAAGAACGACTATTTTTGACGAAGTTCTTCATAGCAAGTTCATAAAGCAAATTTCCAATTACGTAAATTTCAGCAATTTGTACAACGGCCATACTTAACAATCCTAACTAATTCAATAAATAACACGTCAATATGAATTGAGTATACATGACCAGTATCGCAATATTTGTAGCATCACTGATAACAAGGTTGATTTCACTACAAAATCAAGGAGGAACAAAATTTACACAGCAATAAAAAGAATGAGCTACTGTATATGACTTAACAGGTACTTGTTTAAAATGTCTTCCACTCCAACCGAAGCAATCAAGGTCATAAAAAAGTCCCTTATATTTACAATACGATTCTAAGTAATATAAACTATTGACAGGTAGCCTAAGAAAATGCTTCGTTTGTACGTTGGGGTCAGGGGTCGTCTTCTTCCTTCAAATTCAATAAACAAGTTTCCTGATTCAGAAATACGGTGCTATCGTCGCTTTCTACACTACCCATAGAAGAATGGCTATCATTGTACCTATTAATATTAAGTTCACATGGGGCAAAAAGGAAGTGAAGCATATGCTTTACAAAACACACCTCCACCCTGTAAGAAGCAAACCAGCATGGCACAGTCGTTAGCAGTGATTGCTGCATTTCGGAGAAAGAATTTTAGGACATATTTAGTTATTTTTCTTCGATTCAATACTTATTTTTGAATAGTCTAAAACAATTATATAATTGCACTGTGTCAACATTACATTAAGCTGCAATTATTGTGATGGTTTTCTAGATTGTTATTTTAAAGTTTGACAAGCGAACTATGTTTCTGCTATAACGTTGTGCTGTTTGAGGCAACGCACTGGGAAATTGGAAAACAAAGATTGAATAACTTTAATAAAAATGCGGCAACGTCATTTCCGTCACATGAAATATGGTGCTTCACACATTTGGTAGCCCCTCTACCCAAGAACTTTAAAATGCGCTTTAAAATGCAATATCGTTTTTATGGACGACATCCATTAAATGTCCAGTGTTTGCATTTTAATTATTGTAGAGCCCGATGAATCACCCTGTATAACATTATTACGGCACATCTACGAGCATTGACAAAACCGCCATTTTCGTAAAAGAAAGAGTATTCATTTGAAAGAATCCACAGAAAGGCAATAAGGGTAGGGTATACAGAATTAGAATTGCCCCTGCATGTGCGCAATATACAGAATTTATCAACCCTACATGAATGCAGTACACAAGATTGACACCTGCCCTAAAAAAAAGAAGAAAATTGACAAATTCCGACAGATATAGCCCATTCAACTTAAGAATGAAACTTAAAAATCCCAATGGACCAATAGAATGCAAGATTATTCGCAAAAGTTTCACGTCAGTAATTCCCTTCTCGATGCTGGAAAACCTAATCAATAAGTTTAATCGCTCTTGTTGGTAATGGCTCAGTTCCATTCTTTAGTTGAACGTGCTATAGGGCAGTTTTTCGAAATACAAATGAAGGAGTTTCTGACGACCTAAAATTCCTTTTAAGCACCTATTCGGACTCTTTTGAATGGATTTCTGTGTTGACTTTCGGTACTTTCTGTTCTAAAGTACAACTTAATCTCTGGCGTACTGTAAAAGCAGTATTTTAAATAAACAATATAAGAAATATACTGCATCAACAGTAAACAGTTGTCAGCTCACAAAATGTCAGTATGTTCATTGTGATAAACACTTGGATATTTTTTTTTTCAGACCTTGCGATGAAAACGAACCTTAAAATCCACTAAGAAAATTAAGGAGTTCTTGAGGACTTTCAAGGACGGCAGGAACCCTGCTGTTGGCCAGGTGTCAATCTTATATCAGACAAACAGAGCCTAAATATAAATATTTCGGGCAAATGTGTAGCAAGGGACTGCACCAAACTCCAGCTCACATTTTGTATTGCATTTGCCATAAAAAAAATGAAAAGAAAATAAAATTAAAATGAAATGATTTTGTACTGCATTTGCCATAAAAAAAAATAAAAAAAAATTAAAATGAAATGATTTTGTACTGCATTTGCCATAAAAAAAATTAAAATTAAATGTTACACCCCAGGAACGATAACGACACTGTAATGCCCATGTATGCAGAGAGAAGTGTCAACTCCAGAAAAATGGGACAGATGAAATTCCACTGAAAACGTGGCTTTGGTCGAGCTTGGCATATGAAACCATCACGGAATCCGTGAAATGCAGTCCATCACAATAAATAAAATGGCACCCTCCTCGCTCAATGGTAATGACTAGATGATCGAAGGAGGGTGTTACACAGTTGGGGGTTGGCCCCCCCCCCCCCCCATGGATCAGAGTGCGGTGAGCCTGCAATCAACTCATTGGCGCGTGAAACAATGACGAAAGTAAAAAAAGCTGGTGGAAACAACGAGGATCGAAAAATGGAGCAGAAATGAAGAAACGATCATTAAAGCCCCCGACTGGTCCGGTAAATCTATTTCCTACTCAATTACGCAAATTACCCTCTTGATAATTGATAGAGATCATACTTTTGTGATTCCTCTAAAAAAACGATACACGGGGAGCATTAAGACGGATTTCAATTCGGTAATGAGAAAAAAATCCCTGGAATTTGCGTGCCCTGCTTGCCGTCGAACTTTTCAATTATCTGGCGAAATCTTCCAATAAAAACTACACTTTGAATGATCACCAAAGGAGACAATTCAATGATGATCTGTCATCGAGCCGTTTTGACGTTTAAATTGGTTAACTTATGAGGGATCATATCTGGCTGGCAGCAATTTTGAATGCTCGCATTTGAAAAACCACCAACTTCTTCACTGCCACTAAATGCTCATAACTGATAAGGCCCTGACAGATGGTTAGCTGTTAAGTAGTGAAGACTAGAGACAAAATGAGGATGATTTCGGTTGGGCAACGGATAAATGGGTGACTTGCGTTTAAAATAAGTCATCACACGCAGGTAACGCCATGAGGTAATAGTTGCCCATTTCCATTATGCATGTACATGTATTTCTATTGGGAGTGTGCAGCGACAGTGTCGCCATCTAGTGGCAGTCGAGTAAGCTCCCATGAAAGTAGGCTACTTCCTTCAAATAACAAGGTGAAGTTCGATAACTCAGGCTCGAGGCCCAAAAATAAATACGGAATGCTTTAAATGCCAACAAAGAGTAGTATTGGGTACCACAGAGTTAGTCAAAAACGTGAAAATAATAATTAGCTTGAATTTACGAGCTTATTTGGGGAAAATGAAAAACTTCTCATTGCATTTGAGGCTTTTATCCTACTCTCGCGGCCATGAAAGTGGCTGACTGCAGCGCCACCCGTGGCGTTGCACACTCCCAATAACTTCCATATTTGTTTAAAATCAGCTGTTCCCTATGGGCCACTCAAGAAGATGGTGACATATTTGCAAAAATGACCCAATACGATTATGCAACCGTTGTCTTATAGATGATATACAGGGCGACCATAAATCCCTCGCCTCATTGCAAAAACTAATTAATCGAACTCAATTTTATCTGCAGTCAACTTCGTCTCCAGGTGCAAAAACTAGCACGAATTTGTTCAACTATTCGCCCCTGAAATTCTGAATTGAAAGTTGGTTCTTCGATGGTTGGATGGTTCGTTGGTTCAGATTTGCATCTCACACCGTCGATATGGCTATAGTAGAACCACGAAGTGATGGAACTGGGCTGAAAGCGGCGACCAATAGAATCCAATCGCCAGTTTGCGATTGACTACAGGGTTCATACTCAAATTTACAAAAACATTTCCCTGACTTTCCCTGACTAACAAAGTAAATTTCCCTGACTTATAAATCGTGTAGAAATTTTTTTAAAACCTGCTCATGAGAAAAATATAATGTTTATTAATATCAACTTTTGGAAATGGTCAGCAGAAATCTCAAAATAATTAATAAACATGTAAAAAATTATTTTTTGGGTATTTTTTGGGATGGAATTTATTTTATTAATTTTATTTTGTTGAAAAAACTGTTATTTTCCCTGACTTTCCCTAATTTTTCGGGGAAAAAACGTAGTTTTCCCTGACTCTCCCTGACCATTTTGCTTTTCCCTGACTTTCCCTGACATTCCATGACTTTCCAGGTGCGTATGAACCCTGGACTAAGTCTAGTATCTCGCATATAGCGCCACTGGTGAGCGGTAAGAGCTCAACAAAAAAAAACCATTGGAGGCGCTTTAGCTCGAGGCGTCAGCCATTTTCCTTTCAACAACTAAAAACCAGGCATCCCTGGTCGATGAGCGACACCTCTCTGATTGGCTGTCCTTCAGTTCGTAGCTCTACTACAAACCCGATACAACAATTACAACCCAAAGCATCAAAAGGACCAACATCTTCATCCGGCTATAGTAAATCGAGGTGTAACGTTGCAATTATTCTAAAACGAACAAAGTTATTGCCCGCAGCATTTCATGCCTCAGGCATGGTGTCACTGGTGTCGCATTTGCACAGCGCCCCAAAGCTTCCTGTCCCCGCAGCGTCTCCAGGGCCACCATCGTCCAACGTGGGGGTGGGCGTTAGTCCGCGGCGGTCCGGGTCCGCTCACCAGGAGGCGGCGGTGGCCGCGGCGGGGGCGGCCGTCACCAGGTTGACGGACAGCCTGAGGCGCTTGCACTTGGCGCGCCTGTTCTTGAACCAGAACTGCACGTTCTTGGGCTCCAGCTTGGGGAACTTCTGGCGGTAGGGCATCAGGTTGAGCTCGTCGGTGTACTTGAGGATGAGGCTGTGCGGGGGGTGGGTGTTGAAGGCGAACCACTGCTCCAGGCGGGGCACCTCGGTCACGGGGTCGATGAAGGTGCGGTTGCGCTTGCGTCGCTCGTCCAGCACGGCGGCGATGGTGGTGGGCATGTAGCCGGCCATGTACAGGATGCTGTGGGGGTGGTGGGCGTGGGGGGAGGCGGAGGGGGGGTGGGCGCAGTAGCCGCCCGGGGGGTGGGGCTCGTCCTCCTCCTCCTCCTCCTCCTCGTCGGGGTCGTCCGAGCTGGCCAGCCCGTCCAGTGGCTCCTGCTTGACGGCCACCTCCTCGGCCTGCCTGGGGCCGGCCTTCCAGTGGCCGTTGGCCACGGGCGCCGGCTCTGCCTCCCGGTGGGTGGTGCTCAGGTCGATGGCCTCGGCGCCGTCCTTGGCCCGGGCCTCGGGCAGGGCCTCGGGGTCGTTTTGGGCGTCCTCGGAGGGGGAGGCGTTGGAGGCCGACTCGTGGAAGGGGCTGTGGGGGGCGCCGTTGCAGCTCTGGCGCTGCTCGGCCCGCTTGAAGGCGGCCCTGGCGTTCTTGAACCAGTAGACCACGTTGTTGACGTCCAGGGGCTTGCGGCCCTTGCGCGACTCCAGGGCGTTGAGCTCGCGCACGTACTGCTGGATCTGCAGCCGCGTGGGGTGCTGGTTGTCGGCGAACCAGCGGTGCAGTTTGGGCAGCTCCAGCTCGGGGTCGAACGAGGTGCGCATGCGCGTCCGGTGCGCCGCCGCCGCCGCCGCCCCGGCGTCGCCGCCCTCGGCCGCCTGGTGGCCGCTGGGCGACAGCTGGTGGCGGTGGTGCAGCACCTGCTGCACGTACCACTGGTCGAAGCGACGCCGCGTGTCCTCCGGGATCTCGCACAGGTTGCCGCCCTTGGAGATGAGCGTCAGCAGCGCCTGAAAGCAGCCAAAAAGCCGGCGTAAGTACGACACCAACAACTCGGCCCTTCAAGTTTTTCGAGTCCATTTGGACCCATGGACAGGGGTCAGGCCCATCCTAAGCCGTTTGAAAAAGCAGTGTGACTTTGGGGACACCCCTGCACACCATTCAAAATACTTGGGGATATGCGTTCGCGTTAACAAATAAATAAAAACGTTAAATTTCTTGCCTACCATGTACAATGTTTCGTCCACTAGGTGCCTTGTTGCTCCTTAAGGCTGATTACAAGGTCCATTGAAAATGCGTGGTAATTTTCGGACACCCTGCATAATATTTCCACCATGCA